>CAJFCO010017338.1:21769-39712 GCA_904066015.1 Synergus gifuensis | reverse complement strand
CACACACACACACACACACACACACACACACACACACACACGGACAATTGATTAGAATGTTGTATTAGACATTTATCACGTGAGGAAAGTTTAATTAAACGATTTTCAAAATATTGGAAAATGTATCGAAAACAAAGCTTCCTCTATGAGGAAGCAAAAATTGATTGGGCCGGGAGTTCGAGTAATTTGGAGTCAGCTTTATTTGTTTTTTTTTTATTTCCTGTGAAGTTTTAGTGATACAGTAATATTATGGTCCCCCCCTAATTGTTCTTTTTTTCCCACAACTTTCGCTGTCTCTCCTTAATTTCCTCCTCTCTATCCCTCCTTGTCCTCTCCTGGGCTAATTCTCTATTCTTCCTCCCCTCCTCTAACACCTTCTCCACCTCCTTTTTACGCCTGGCCTTTTCCTCGGCCCATAGGCGATCGATCTCGGTCTGCTCCTCGGCGGCCCTTTGCGGCCTTGCAGTGGTCTAAATGTCCCAAGAGTGTGTCCCCCGACCTCACCTCACGGCACAGGTTACAACGCCTGTTATCCATCTAGAAAAAAGCTAATAGTTCTCATTTTGTTTGGAGTTTTTAATTCTAGGATTTTTTTCTCTGGTGTCAGAGTCAGAGTTTCATATTAGAGTTTTGAGCCAGAGTTTCGAATTGGAGTCTATTGGAGTTTCCACCTTTACCGCAATTTTTTGCTCTCTCTCTTCCTTTAACGATTATTTTTTACCTTATCTCTTTATACTTTACTAATTCTTTTTCTGTTTGACTTTACTTTATTCCCTAGTGGTTCTTTTTCTACTTTAGCGTTATCTACGCTTTTTTCCAATTTAAAATCGTTACCATTTCAATTACCGATACTCTTTCCCTTTAAATCTTTTAACTCATACATTGTTGGAGATAATTTGTTTTTAACTATGAATGTTTCTTCATGCTTATCAAACAGTTTATCCGCTCTACTTTCCGCTTTATTGGACAATTTATTTACTTTTTTAAGGACTCTGTCCCCTACTTTAAATTCTAGCGGTCTCCTTCGAAGGTTATAGTATCCTGCCTGTCTCTGGTTCGCGTCATCTAAGTTCTTCTGAACTTCTTCCTTTAACACTTGAAAACTTCGTCACTTATCGGTCCCTTTATCTACTTCCTGAAATTTTACCTCTTCGGTATCTTTAATTTCAGCCCTTAGTGATTGCTGCGGGTGCAATTCCCTACCTGAGTTTATGAACGCTGACGTAAACCCTATCGACGCATTTTTGCTCGAATTCATCGCATATTTTATATCCACTAAATACTCGTCCCATGTCGCATGATCGTCATCTAGATACGCCTTGATCAACTGTTTGATCGTTCTGTTATACCTTTCTGTCGGTTTTGCTTGGGGGTAATACCTTGGTGTGGTTACGTATCTAATCCCGAATTTTTCAGCTAACTTCCTGATCATTTTGTTAACAAATTCCGTCCCATTGTCTGTTAACAATATCCTGGGGATTCCCCAGTGTGATATTATTTTATTATAGAACTCCTATAACTTCTATTTTTTATATAACTATTTATTATAGAACTCCTATAACTTCTATTTCTTTACCATTTTAATCGGGATTATCTCTACCCATTTAGAGAAATTATCCACTATCACCAGAATATATTGATTTCTACGCTTTCTTTACAACGGTAACATTCCCATAATATCCGGTGTGACCATTGTCCATGGTTCCTCGACTATTCTTTTACCCATCAGCCCTATCTTAGGTTTATTTCCCAGTTTTATTCTCTGACAAATTTTACTGTTTTTAACATAATTCAATACTTCGGAATAACTACCTGGCCAAAAGTAGCTCTCCGATATTTTCGCATATGTTTTCTCGGCTCCTAAATGGCCTGCCTGCACATTGTCGTGATTTTCCAACAAAACCTGTCTACGCAACCTTTTAGGAATCACCAGTTTCCACGGATTGGAATCTGGTAAAAGATTCGACTTAAGTGGGTCTGGTTTATAAAAATACATTTGAGAATCTCTTATTCTCCAATTCTCGTTTTCTCTAGGATGCTTTAACACCTACCTAACCTTGGCTTTATACCAATCATCAGTTTCCTCTTTTAGGTTTTCGAGCGTTTTCTCTATGCATGTCGCTAAAGCGCTGGCTAACGGTTTTTCTAATTCATTTTTTCTCGAGAGTGCATCTGACACGTGATTTGAACTACCTTTCCGATGGACTACTTCGTAATCGTACTCCAACAGTTCTAGAGCCCATCTGGCCACTCGCCTTGTTGGGTTCTTCATGTTATGAAGCCATTTCAGAGCTTGGTGACCAGTCAATACCCTGAAATGAAAGCCCTCTAAATAACGTCTAAATTTCCTTATCACCTAAATTACTGCTAAGCATTCTAATTCTGTTGCCGTATATCTCGTTTCCAGTCCGTTTAAGCCCCTGCTCTCGTAAGCGTCTACATGATTCTTCCCGTGCGTAATTTGTGTTAACACTGCACCTAACCCCGTAGTACTCGGGTCAGTTTCCCATTGAAAAGGTACTGTAAAGTCTGGGTGTACTAAGATCGGATCTGATGTTAATACTTTCTTCATTTTCTCAAAGGCTTCTTCTTGATTTTTTCCCCACTTCCAGGCTTTACCCTTCCTTAGTAACCTATTAAATGGTTCCACTGTTTCTGCGAAACGTGGTACCAACTCGCCATTCCGATTAACCTTTGCAATTGCTTTACATTATTTGGTGCCGGGTATTCCAGAATTGGTTTAATTTTCTCTTCATCTATCCGTATATCTTTTTTATTTATCTTCAAAACTCAAGCACTTCACTTCTGAGCAACCTAATTCGCACTTTTCTGGGCTGATGGTTAAACCTGCTTCATTCACCCTATCCAATACTATCCCCAAGTATTTTAAATGCTCATCAAAGCTATCCATCGCCATAACTATATCGTCCAAGTAGTAAAATACCTGCGGTTTCAACTCGGGTGTTATTATTTTGTCCATTAGTCTTTGGAGATTTGCGGGAGCATTTGTCAGTCCAAAAGGCATCCTTCTGAATTGATACATCCCCTTTCCAGGAACCATGAACGCAGTTAGAGGCTTGGACACTTCCTCTAAGGGTATTTGCAGATATGCTAACTTAAGATCTACCTTGCATATATATTTTGCAGCTTTAAGAGCATCCTTTATCTCATCCATTAATGGTATATGGTAACCATCTTTTTTTAGTCACGCTATTGACTTTCCTAAAATCTAGGCAAAACCTATATTTTCCGTTTGGCCTTTTAATCATAACTATTGGGTTTGACCATTCTGAGCATGCGGGCTCTATTATTCCTTGTTCTAAAATTTTATCGATTTCCTCGCAAATCGCTTGTTTAACTACTGGGCTAACCTGATAAAATCTTTGCCTAATAGGCTTGTTCCCTTGCACATCTATCTTATGCTTTGCTAGATGCGTTGCCCTATGCTCTTTCCCTACCTCAGGTTTAATTTTCTTTTTTAAAAATTCTTCCAACCTTCGCTGTTGGTTCTCATTTAATTCACAAATTCCTGACGCTCTTTCGTCAGCCTTTTATTTCCTTTCACAACTTTCTTTCTTTTTTCGTTTACCTTCTCCTTTTTTACTTTTTCCTCTATCTTTTCTTTCCTGAGTATTGCCCTTTCTTTAAACTCTTGCCAACTATTTTCGCTTTGGCTTCCTATCCAATTTCTTATTTTAACTTGGGCTAATTCTACTTCCATTAACTTCGACACATCCCTTTGTCTTACTCGCGATTTTTTCCTTACTTCATTTTTTTCCTTTCTTAGTTTATTTAGACATTCAAACCGATTACTGATTGGAATTTGGGGAACCTTTGGTGTGGAATTCAGTTTTTGGGCTTTCTCTGCTACTATTGGTACTTTGGGACTTATTTTTTTCCCCGAATTCGGTTCAGTTCTTGTTTATATAGCTAACTTGGTTATTCTGTTTCTTTTTAAATTAACTTTGTTTCCGAATTTTATTTTCGGCTTAGGCTGTGGATTGAGTGACTCTCGATTTAGACTGTTGATCTTAATCGGCTTTGGGAGGGTTGCCGGCTGAGACTCCATCGTGTATTTAATCAAAGGTTTATCTGGTAACCACCAGATTTCTTTGTCATAATCGAACGTCATTCCCAGTCCTTTAATCATAACTGTACCTAGTGTGCCTACTAATTTCAATTCGGGAACTATTCTAACCAAAAGTCTTTTCTTTAGATTTCCTATTTCTACCGGAATTGAAACCTGTCCTGTAATTTTCTCTTTTTCCCCATTCGCTACTATTAGGGTTCGTGAGATAGGTTCTGATATGAGAATTCCGGTTTCTTCTATTTTCCGTTTAAGTTCCTTCCCTACGTATGTGTGTGTCGCGCCTTTGCCTACCAACAATTTATACAATTCTCCTTCAAATTTAATTTTTAAGTGAAACCTTGTTTCACCTTTGCCATTGTTTTCCGAATGTAACTTTTCTGGCGCTCTGGCTCTAGGTTGTTTATTCTCCTTCGCCCGCCACTCTAGTTTCCCGAATTTTTATACCTATACCGGCAATCTCTTGCCATGTGACCAGGTTTGTCACACACATAACATCTAAAGACTTGCTTTTACTCTATGGGATTTTTCGTCGGCTAGATTTTCTCGTTGAGGGTTCTGAAACTATTGGGTCAGTTTTCGCTTCAGCTTTGGGTACGTCAGGTTTATTAACCGGCTCTATCGCTTTTATTTCGGGTTTCCGTTTCTGTATTGCGTTTCTATTTTCAAAATATTGATTCTGATTATTTCGACGTTTATCGGAGTATCTATCGCTTGGTTTATTTTTTATATCTGTCACAGTTAACACCTGAGCTCTACTTTTCGATTTCAACCTTTCGGCTTCCCATTCTCTTCCTATTTCTAGAAATTCTTCGAAAGATTGAAAATCGCATCTCCTAATATACGTTTTATAAATCAAATGCATGTTTTTATACGCTTTCCGCAATTCCCACTCTAATGGTTTCTTAGGGTTGAGCATACCAAACAACTTTCTTATCTCCGTGAGATATGAACCTAAGTCTTGATTTTCTTTTTGGTTACAAATTTTTATCTTTTGATGCGTTTCTTCTATAAATCTTTCATCTAGATACGCATTTCTAAAACTTGAAAGAAAATCATCTAAATTACGCCACGATCTTTTATTTACCAAGAACCAATCCTTAGCTTCTTCCTTTAGTAACGCGTCTAAATTTTCTAATTTTTTGCGATAATCTTCATAGTACCCTCTTTTAAACCTGACAATATCTTCCAAAAAATGGGCGGGGCTGTCCACTTTATTGTTAGCAAATTTAAATGGCCAACGCGACATTATTTGGAATGGTGTTTTTACCATAACGTAAGGGTGATTTGTGGCTGGGATTGTATCACGCCGTTAGGGTGGTTCGCTCACTTGTCTTTCGTCTCTCTCGTCTCGCATAATCAAAGATCTACACGCCGATCTTTCTCTCGTATACGACTTCCGAGAGCTATTTATGCTTGGCCTATCCCTGAACGGTTCTCTATCTTCGCTTTCCCAATTTTGTCCTGTTTCTGTCAAATATTCCGATCTTATGTTTTCTCTATTTGGGTTCCCTCTTTTGGTTCTATTCTCATTATATTCTAATAATTCAACCAATTGCCTATCCTCTTCTTCCGCGTATCGATTATTTTGTTTTAAATTATCGTGTACTTTCTCATATTCTCTAATATAATGGTCCATCGCGTTCATTGTTGCTTTTATTTCTTCTATTCTTTCTCGGGCCGAACCACCCATACCTCACATTCGATAATAAATTTTTCTTACGCCTTCCGTTATGGTGTCTATCGTTGTATTAGAGTCTAGGCTCTTTTCTTGCCTTGGTCTGTCAGAGTTTCTCTCTAGCGGTCTATGAGTATCTGCCGGAATCTGACTTGCAGTTCGAGTTTTAGGTATTGCTCCTAATTCTCTCGCCACGTACGTCTTTTGGTACTTGCAAACTCGTCTTCCCTATTCCTAAACGTTCCAAGTATTAAGTCCTCTTCATTAAGAGTAAAGCGATTTCCTACTCCCGAATTTCTATTTCGCAAAAAACCTTTACCTCGCGAACTAAATCCTTTATTTTCTAGAGGAATTCCCATATTCGTCGGCATTTCTAACCTCTCGACTTCCCTAGCTAACTCCTCTATCCCCTCACCTGTCACTTCATCCGCTTCTCTCCCCTCATTTTCCGTCATTTTATTTTTCTCTTTACCGGACCTAAGAACCATTCCCCCTGATGCCATGCTAAGCTGGAGTCACGACACTTACTTGATTCAATTTTGATTCAACTTTATTTGCCACCCGGTAGGAAAAATTTTCTAAATTTGATTCTCGAATATTATTTCGGCAATCAGGTATCTGAAATTTCGGTCTAAATTGTCGACGGACGTTTATTTTTAGAGATACCGCTCGAACTAGGCTATGAGTCACCCGCTTTGACTCTTTGAAACGCGCTTCGTGGTCACCTTTCCGTTCGATCTGTCACGAACTTTATTTTTCCATTCAATATACTTTTGAATTTTCTCTTAACCGAAATTTTCTTTGCTGCACTTATTTTCATTTTTCCCGAATTTTCCGATTCGGTTTCCTTTATTCTAACTTTTACCCCTTTTTTGGGGGGTTTTTCTAAACACTTTCCACTTGTTTTGTCGCAGTTTCCTATCACTATTGTTATTTTCCTGTTTCGAATTCTCGTTTTCCTATCGAGCAACACGAAACTATAATCCTCTAACGGTTTTCACTATTTTTCCCTATTTTCACTTCACCAAATTCTTACTCCTTTCGGGTTTTTATTCACTTTTTGTTTTACCAGAAACACGCAGGAAAAACGAAAATTCCTGCAAAGCGAAAAACATTTCGCGGGAAATCAAATTTCACAAGCAATAAATATTTTCAATTTCTCCAATAATGATTTTCAAACAAGAAAAATTATCACTTTCAATCTTTACTTTTTTCGATTATTTCCCAATCCTCCTGGCAGTTTTTAAGATTGTGGGTTATTTTTTATTGGGCGCCAAGTATAATCGGGGTCGATTAAAACTAATCAGGATGGGGAATTGGAAGTGCCGTGGGAGGGAACTGGATATAACCAACACAATTAATAATCAAATTGAACAAATGTATTTACCACGATTCAATGGGCTCCTGCCTAGTAGAACAAATACTAGTAGGCGCACCAGTGCAAAAACGGCTTTAGTTAAAATAATAATTCGCGGCCCAGCAACAATCAAACTCCAGCGCACAGCACCTTAATCAGACCGAAGAAGGGAGAGACGGGATTACGCGCTGCTGACACGTCTGTCACGTACGCTGTCTAAACAGAGGGAGCGAAGTGGCCGACCGACGACTCGCAGCGCCGCTGCTCGCCGGCTCGTGCCTCCGCCCCTGCGCCATGTTACACTTCTTAACTCTTGTTAGTTTTTAAGCCTCCACAATTGGCGAAATTTTAAAAACGGTTTTGCCTTCAAAGGTTGACGTTTTAAGATGTTGTCAAGAAACCAGAAAGGCAATAGGGTGTTAATTTGGTGGCAACGGGGAGCCTTCATTTCAGAATATCGCGAATGAAGTAACTCTGAAATTAATGGCAATTTGTGAATCTTTTTCTATTCCGACAGTCTCAGAGAAACGCCTCAAACAACTCGTACTAGATTTGCATTCAAAATATATACCCCTTAAAGCACTTTTAAGAAGCAAATCGACATCAGATAACACAAAGGAACAAAAGACTGCATCATTCAAAGAGGATTCCTCAAAATTATTTAATATTGCCTTTTGTAAATTCATGGATTTGGCTTGCTGCTCCTGCCCCAAAGAGAAGAAAGTTCCAGTCATTGATGTTCATCTCGTTAATTGATCGTTCTGAAACAGAAAAATTGCTTAAGAGAGCAGAACGAGCTGCAAAACGAATGAAACTTGAATGGAGACAGGGTGGTTCATTTTCTTCTTCATTGTTTACTAAAAATAATACTGATATTTACTTTGATGGAGAAAATGATGAAGAAGGCGCTTCTAAAATAGAGAACGATGCTTCTATCGATGCCGATAGTAGAGGTGTAGTTGACGATGATGTTACTTTACCACTTACATTCATTAGGAGCCAGTCACAGCCTTCGCAGTCGAAAATTGATTTATCTGAAACAGCAATAATCGCTCAGAGATATGTATGACATAAGTTCACGAGCCGCAGCCCACGTTAGCACGTTTGTGCTGCAAGCAGGTAAGAAGGCAGGTTTTATTTCTGAGGAAACCTCTCAAAATATAACTTCTGACACTCTAGTGATTTACAAAAACAAGATAAGGCGTGAAACCGTAATATCCGGCATTAAAGTGAAAGATGAAGCACACCTTCAAAATCCTATAATATATGTGCTATATGCATTGATGGCAGAAAGGATGCAACTTTGACAGCTATTGGATTAATAAAGGAGGAACATATTGCCTTAGTAGCTGAGGCTGGCTCACAGTACGTAGGTCATGTTGTTACTCCGTCAGGCTCTGCCCAAGATGAGTGTGATGCTATTTTTAATTACGTCACGACAGATCTTAACGGCGGTTTTGATGAAGTCGTTGTTACTGGTTGCGATGGCACTAATACAAATACAGGATGAAAGGGAGGCATTCCTCGTTGGAAAGGAAAACTGACCAATTTTAACCCCCAATTTTACAACCCTAGTCTAGGGAACCAAGTGATCTGTTTTTATATTTAATCTTAACCTTATAAGATTATAAACATCTCTCGCTTGTAGTTTTTCCAATAGTTACAATGAAAATCCTGAATACACTTTCTACTTCACTGAGAGGAAAACAAAATCGAGGACGGAAGAGAGAATTGCGTTAATCGAATATTTTTGATATCCATTAATATTCAATCGAAATTCACTATTAACAATCATTTGCATTTCCTTTCTCACTATTGTATTCATTTAAATTGATAAGTCTGTCAGAGACTTAGAGGTGTGCGTACAGCTATTTCCCCCCTTCTCACGAAACTGAAGCGACGTTGCCGGATAATTATTATGCCTTATATTTTCGATTTTTCATAAAAAGGAGAATTTCCTGGATTTCCTTTTATGACGGACGTACATCCTTAACTATTTGAGAAAATAAAAACACTCAACCTTATTTCTAGCGAAAAAATTTAAACGAATGCAAAGTCTTTTTAGAAAAAGGACGCGCGACAGAAATTTGCAGATCGGACTAAACCTTAAGGGCGTTGGATAAACGGACTTAGAAATCCGTGAAAATAGAAATTTTTCAAAGCGATTCTAAGTGCGGTCCTGATGTGAGCGTATATATTTTAGAAAAAGGTTTTATGGGATATGTGGAGACAACTTACCAAATATTTAGGGTCTTGTGATTACTGGAGTCCCATAAAAATAATATTTCATTCCAGCTTTGACGAAAAAATGAATATTTTGTGATGAAATATTCATTTTCAGAAATGGAACAAATGTAGGCAAAGCAGACGAATCGCGAAAAAGAGATGGTAAATGTCAGACGCACTTGTATTTAAGAATTATTTCAGGCACAACACAGACACTGAATGAAAAATTAATGAAATACTGAAAGTTTGAACTTCATATTCTTTCAAATTCCAAAAAGAAATTCGCGATTCATTCACACACAAAACTGTAATTTACGCTGGAGTTCGGGAAAAAGCATTATGAAAGTTTGACAGGAAAGAGATACACAATTGAACACAATGAGCAGACCGCGCCGTACCCAAAACTGCTTAACGGTCATTTCATGTAATAAAAATGGTGGTAAAGTTGACAGACACGCTCTGTCGATAATTATTTTTTTTTTTAAATTATGTTAGATTGAGAATGAAATCATAAACAAAGTTACTGTGAGGTGGTGTATACTGTAAACATTTGATGAAACTATATTAACACTTATACATTATAAATTGAAAAATAATACAAGTTGTAAAATAATTCCGCGTCTGTCAATTTTGCTACAATTTTTAGTACATGAAATGGCCGTTACGGAGTTTTGGGTACGGCACGGTCTGCTCAATGTGTTCAATTGTGTATCTTTTTCCTGTCAAACTTTCATAATACTTTTTCCCGAACTCTAGCGTAAATTACAGTTTTGTGTGTGAATGAATCGCCAATTTCTTTTTGGAATTTGAAAGAATATGAAGTTCAAACTTTCTGTATTTCATTGATTTTTCGTTCAGTGTCGGTGTTGTGCCTGAAATAATTCTTAAATACAAGTGCGTCTGACATTTACCATCTCTTTCTCGCGATTCGTCTGCTCTGCCTACATTTGCTCCGTTTCTGAAAATGAATATTTCATCACAAAATATTCATTTTTTCGTCAAAGCTGGAATGAAATATTATTTTTATGGGACTCTAGTAATCACAAGACCCTAAATAATGGCCGCTGACAGGAAATATGTGCAAAATTTTGATTTCTAGTTGCATTGACAATAAAATTAAGAATGTAAACATCGTATAATTAAGATTTTGTCCAGAAGCAGCATCCGAAAAAAGAATTATTTTAGGGTGAAGTTCTGGATTAAATTCTTGTTTTATAGTATAATGAAGAAAGCTGCAAACTGTGTTTGCACCCTTTTTTGCAACCCCTTCGAGGTAAGGAAACATGTAACTTTGATCAGTATTGTGCACATTGTCATTAAAAAGAAAAAGCCATAATAATAATCTTTTATAAAACTGCTCATTAACGGGTAACTTTGGTAGTAGTAAATTTTGCGCATAGTCGAACTCTCAACACAGAACGTTTTTTTCTGATAAAAGTTATTTTTTGTAACTCAAATAATATTTCGCTTTTTTCTTGTGCTCAGTAATATTCGGAAATTCTATTATTATATCCTAATACATTATTTTTTTCGCTTTTGTAGCACACGTTACACACATCGGTTCGGGGGAGTTTAAACGAAAAAGGCAATTTTCGGTTGAAATACTTAGCGTAGGAAGATTCTTTTAAAGGAATTACCTCCTTTTGTGTGACGCTTTGATAGTAGTCAAGAAATAAGTTTTATAGTATTCTTTTTAATTCCGGATTTTCGAAGTATTTCAAAACAGTTCCTTCTCTTTTATATTGAGATTCTCGATGTCTTAAACTATGACAGTGTATTTTAATTAGTTCTTTCACATCGTCATTTAATTTTATACAACGATTAGTGTGTTTCCCTCTGGTATCACATAAATTTGTTTTATTCAAAATTTTGCATTGCAAAACCCGTAATCTTTTAATTCCTACGTCAAGTAATTCGCAAAGAAGCTGTTTATAAACAGAAATATTTTTTTTTTCATGCGGAAATTCATAATTCCACTTTATCAATCTTCGTTTTTGAGCATCAAGATCTACAGATAATGGATTCGTGCATTTCATTACAGTACTTAACAATATATTCTGCTTATCGTAATCACCTAATTGCCAAAAATTTGAATGAAATGTTTTCTGTTCTGCGATTCTAATTTTTTCATAGCACTTTAAACGTTTTCAGCAGAGTTTAACAGGCTCAAAAACTTTTGCATTATGGACTTTATTTGACACCGATAATACATATTCTTCCCCCTGAAAGAAATAAAGGAAATTTAGCCAATGAAATAGTGAGAAATCGTTCACTCACTGATTGTCCTTGATTTTCATTGAAATTTCACTGATTCAAATTTTTAGTAAAATATCTCATTTTTTAATTGTTATTTGCACGTACAAAATTTGTGCACTTATTTTTATGACTCAACACATTTATTTACTAAATTTTTTTAGAATATTAAATTAATACCTTGTTTTTCTTATCTTTTCGCAAATTTTTCTCCCACCGTTCTTCATGTCTCCGTCTTTTTCTACCCCTAGAAATCACTAGCTCTGACATCATATCACAACACTTCTGTTCACAGCTCAGTGACATGTCTCTTTGAATGGCAAAGAACTACTAATATTCTAGTACATTAAAATTTCAACCAAAAAGAAATGCACTTTCTCAATTCCACGAATTTAAACCATTCATAACTGTACGTAATTAGGAAATTCGGTGAATTTTAGCTATTACACTTTCATGCTTTGTTTACCTTTCGATTCTGCGAATTGTCAGATGTTATATGTCTTTTTTAGTCCGTTTCAAAACTAGAACCATTCTATTGTTCATAATATAAAATTAATAAATTATGTTACATTTTGCAGTATTATTTACTTTTTTATTCATAATACTTTGATATTATAATGTAATTTATTATTATTGCAATGAGAATTAATAACTGAGACTCTCGCTACAGTCCGCGCACGAAACGCCAAGCCGCTAGCGACTTAAGACATTAACCATTCCTTAAATATTAAAACGATTTGATTAAAATTTTCCAGAAAACTTCTTTGGACTCTAATACACAACCTCCTCGCGGAAAGTTTTTTGTTGCTCAAAATTCGCTCGATAAACGAAACGCTTGAAATTAAATAAGTCCGATATGCGCCAAACATCAGGAAAAAATTAATAAAAAATTTTCTTAAACACATTTTCATATTCCGCTTACTCTATCAGTCCAAGGACATTTGAAAGCACATTCCCTGAAAATTTCATTAAAAAATTCCAAAAAATGACTGAAAGAGCACGAGTTGAAATGAAAAACGAATTAAAATCGGTTTTTCCGGTTTTATTAGAAAACTACAAAAGCTACAACTTTTTGTCTAGAGGTAAAAAGATACGTAATCAAATTTTACATATAGATATAGCCTTCAAAAATTTAAATTTGAAAGTGTTTTTGAAAACCTTCAGATGCCTTCCCACTCACAGCGAAATAATTTTATGTGCCCTTATGGAATCCAGCAGCTCAATTGCGCTCAATTACAAATCCTGCATTTCAGCGCTTAATGCTGGTGGGGGGGCTGGTGACACGCTATATATAGTTCACGTTCTAATTAACATTTTTAATTCTGCGTTTGCTCATTCCAAAGAGCTTTAAATGCGCTTCATTGCACCATCATTATAGATTGGAACAATTGTCGAAATATATATGATTAAAAAGATTAAAGATTAAGATTAAAGATTGTGAAACTAATATTACTATAAAGTATAAAATATTTTCACTACGTCAATGGCTTCGAAATTGCTAACTTTAACAACACTGTTCTTTAAATCGTCATATGACTCCCAAGTGTTGTTAGGTCGAAGGCAACACGCGGTGCCCAATACTAATTGGTATGTGCCTTATTAAGCCACGAAGAATCATCTTTTTATCTACGATCTTTAATTTTTTAGGAATGTTACCTAATGAAACCTTTATGTAAGCCTTATGCGTTGTTCTATTACATATCGACATTATGCAGAAATCTGATATTTTGATGTTTTCTTCTCTCTTGGCATTGCAGGTGTAGCAGTTTTCTTTCTTTTGATGTATGAACTGCATCATATCAAGAAGCATATTCTCGCTCAGGGTATTCATACACTTCAAGTTTTCACTTCCATCGAAAGTAATATTGATAAAAGCATAATTGAAGCTGCTTGAGGACTCACAGTTTTTTGCTGAGCATTTGAAGATGACTTGCGCACACTGTGATGTCTTCCAGACGCGTTCCATTATGTCGTCCATGCATAATACCTTTCGATGCTGCTTTTGTTGTAAAGACATCATAAACGATTTGCGCCTGTACATTATATGTTTCTTCAATATTGCTCTCTTTAGCAACGTATTTTATTAAGGAGAATAAAATGCTAGCATCATTTTGGACTTCAGATTTAAAAACAAGACTGTCATGATACGCACAAAAAGTTACAGTCAGTAACGAGTCGAAGGCACAGGTGTTAAATTATTTAACTTTTTGTCCTTTGACGTAAAGCGGCGTTTTTTGGCTACTTCCATTAATTAATAAATGTACTGCGCCTATTTTCTCTTTTGATTTTGAAAGTAATTCAGCTTTACGTTTTCTCTAAGGTATCGAGGACGGCAAACACTGACCTTTCCAATTTTCGAAGAGGCTATACTCAAAGAGACGTTTCTTGTCGTCCACGTATCTGGAGTCACAAAAAGTGCATAAAATTTAATTTTCCCAAAGCTTGGGGCAAATTTCATTTTTGTGGATTGGCATATTACATCCTTGACATTTGCCCATTGTTCTTTTTGACAAATATGGGAATTCCTCTAGCGAATAAAAGATTTAGTTCGCGAGGTAGGGGATTTTCGCGAAATAAAACGTCGATTTATGCTTAACGAAGATGACCTGTCACTTGGAGTGTTGAGAGGTAGGGGGAAAAGTTCGCTAGTACAAAGAGACGAACACTCGATTGGGACTGTACAGGACTCCCAGACTAACGAAATTAGGGAATTAGGAGCAATACCTAAAACTCTAATACTACCAACAACTAAAATTCAGACAAATACTCAGAGATCGCTCGTGAGAGACTCTGACAAACCAAGACAAGAAAGGAGTTTAGACTCTAACATAACAACAGACTCTGTAACGGATAACATCGAAAAAATTTATTCTTGAATAAAAAGTAAAGACAATTTAACCCGCGAAGACTTAGACAAAATGCGAGCAGCGAAAGACGCGAAGGATTATTATCTTAAAAAACTATAAAATGAATATGTAAAATTAAAAGAAAATAATCCAGACGTAGAGAAAGAGGATAGGCAATCGGTTCGATTATTAGAATTTAATGAGGATAGAACCGAAATAAGAAAACTGCGAAGAGAAAATGTAGAATCTAGGTATTTTACAGAAACGGCACGGAATTTGGAATGGGAAAACAGAGAACCAAACATGGATAGGTCAAGCATTAATAGACCTCGCATGACTTACGCGAGAAAAAGATCTGCGCGTAGATCTTTAACTATGCGAAAAGAAATTAATGACAGACAAGAATCTGAACCACCCCAAAGGCGGGATACAGTACGTATCCGAATTCGATGAAGTGTACTTAAGTGTACACTTTTAAAGTGTATGAGAAGTGTATGGGAAAAGCTCACTAGCTTTGCAAAGTGGTGCCATCCGTGGAATGTACGGTGCTGTTTTGAACTAGAGATGAATGTTATGCATGCCTTGTCAGTTATAGGTAGATTAAAGGTTATAAATAGAGACAATTTTCTCTGCTCTGTAAAATCTTTAAATTGTGCGAAGAAAAATAGATTTTTATGGAAAAATTCTGCTGCAAAAGTCCGGATTATGCGAAATTGTGCGATGAAAAAATCAGAAATATATATAGTTAATTTAAATATTCAATACTGACATTAATATTTATACGTACATCTAATCTCAATGTTTTATAAAAATATCAATAAATTTCTGAATTTAATGAACATTTTTTTATTTTCTAGAGCTTGTTTGAAAGATAACTTTCTATAGAATCTGATATTTTTTTCTATATTGTGTGGGACTTAAAGTTGGTATGAAAAAGTTGGAAATATTTGAATATTTTTCCTAATGAGAAAAATATTTTTATTTTCTTTTTCAGGGTGTCTACACAATTTTTGAAAAAAAATTCCCTGACTTTTCCACGATTTTTCCACGTATTTCTAAATTTTTACAGGTATCATTTTCGGCCACTCAAGTATGAGATACGAAATAAAAATAGTTATCAAGGTGTCGATTTTGCAGATAATTTTAAATTAAGTCAACTAAAAGTAACACATTTATATTTACCGTAAAGCGCAAAGATTTATTTTTATTCTTAACATTTATTTAAAATATTCTATAACACAATAAACTTTGAAAGACTTTCAAAAATTTTTTCAATAATTTTAAGGGATTGCAGAGTATTTGGAGACCAAAAGATTTTTAAAATGAATTCTGAGAAATTTTTAAAATTTTTTAAAAGAAATTTTAGGAGTTGTTGTCTTGTACAAATAACGGGGTTCTAAACGTTTTTTTTTTATTTATTTCTTTTTAATTATAAAGAACTTTGTGGAATATAAACAGTGGCGTAACTATGTGGTAGCGAAAGCCCGCATTTCGGGGAGGCCTCCTCCTCTGAGGGGCCTCTTAAAATGCGAAAAAAAATAAATTTCAGTCTGTATTTCAATTTTTATTTTTAAAAGGGCATAGCAGGATAAGCATGTGTGTGCTGCCCCCGGCCGAATTTGTCCGGGATATTTACTGTGAGTTTGTACCGATGGACTATTAACTTTCCCAAAATTTTAAATCTGAAAAAAAATTTTTGGGGTAGTTATGGGTGTGGAAAGAAAAATTGAAAAATATTTTTTTCTCGAGAACAGCTAGAAGAATTTTTATGAAAAAAATATATGTTATGGGTTTCGATGGGGGGATATTTTAGAAAAATTATGGATTTTTTTTTCAAAAAAAGGGTTCAAAAAAAATTTTCAAAATTTTTTTGATTTTTTTTAAATAGGAAGCTTTTGCGGCACACCAACCATTTTGTGCCTAAACATACTTAAAAATATTCTGAAAAATGTGCCCCAAGTTAGAAATTAATTGAAGTGGTAGAACAGTGTGAAAAAAATTAAAAATCTTCAGCGTACAGCGTTACAGTCTGTATCACAAGAGCGTATACACAAGATATGCGAGATGGACTTATAGATTTAAAAAAAAGCCAATATTACTTTAAAGTACATCAAATGTACTTTCTCGTCAGTACCTAATAAATCGTCCAGTCTCCATGGTTGTCGAGTATAGCTTGACATCGTCTTGGCATACTTTGCAGGAGATTTCGGGCATAAGTTGCAGGAAGCGTCCTCCATATTTGACGAACTTGGTAAGACAGCTGCTGCAGGTTGAACACACGTTTCCTCTGAAGCTTCCTCTTCATGATAGACTACAAGTTCTCAATCGGATTGGCATCAGCAGACTGTGAAGGCCAATCCAAGGTCTTGATGCCATTTTCCTCTTTCCAGCGTGTGCAGAGGCGGCTGCGATGCTTGGGGTTGTTATCCTCCTGTAAGACCCAGCCATCGGTTCCCTTGCCAAAAAACTTTTTGGCAGAAGGTAACAAGCCTCGCTGATATAGCCCTTTCATTCTTTCGGCGTTGAGGTTCCCTGTGAACACGCATAAAGAGCCAAATCCTTGCTCGCAGAAGCAACCCCAAATATGCACCTTTATCAGGTGTTTAACAGTGCGCTGCAACACTGGCTCTCTACGCCGAGACCAGGCACGCCTAGAGTGTATCCATGTCCAGAACGATGCTTCGTCGGTGAAGATTACATTGCTCCACTCCATATCGATATGTGCTGAGGCCCACGCCATTCGTTTTTCTATGTGTTGTTGGCTGAGCAGCGGTTTCTGTAGAGTGTCTCGCCATTCGAGTCCCGAATCTTGCAAGCGGCGTTTTATTGTCATTAGACTCACCTTTACTTTCTTTTTCAAAAGCTCTTTTTGAGCTTGTCGCAGAGTAAGTTGAGAATTCGCTTCGAACAGCTTTATGATGGCCTTATCCTCGCGTAATGTTGTTGCTCGAGTTTTACCGCGCTCTGGAAGATCATCCACATTTTTCGTGGTCTTAAACCTCGTAACCCACTTCTGGACGAATGCCCTTGACCGTCCAATATAGTTAGCACCCTCTTTATAGGACATTTTAGGGCCTTTTGGATGCGAACACAAAAATACCACTTCGAAACGTTTCCAATATAGAGCACTCATGTTGATTTTTCACTATTATGCTTCAAACAATAAATACCACTGGATGGTCTATTAGATGACGAAATAGAGTACTATCCCCACTATCGAAAACCCCCAGAGCAAGCCTCCTCTTACCCACAGGTCTGTCTGTTATTGTGTAACGACTGGTTATGCATGAAGTGAGCAAAACGTAGAAGGTGTTTCCTACGGTGCAGGTATTGCAGAGTAACTCTAAGTAAGATTTTTTTCACTTAAAAAAAAGGAAAAACTAGCTGTGAATTCGATCACGGGTGTTCCATTTATGTATATTTATATTTTTTGTGCTCATTTTTTGAGTACTTTGCTTCCTCATTATGATAATGTTGCAAATAAATTTGCTTCCTC
>CAJFCO010017337.1:0-25318 GCA_904066015.1 Synergus gifuensis | reverse complement strand
AGACTGTCTTGGAAATTATACTCGTTGCCTCTTCACTTTCTCCCAGACTGTCTTAGACATTTTACAGTCTCCAAATTGTTTTTGCTTCATCCAAATTTTCTAGACAGTCCAGGACTTTCTGTGGTCCTTTCTTGTACTTAGTATTGAAATATCTTGTAAATATTCAAAGAAGGAAGTTTTCAATTTTTACAACATTTTGGTACCCGTCCAAGATTCCCAGACTGAATTCTGCACTTTTTATAGGACATATTTTTTCTGTGTACTGAATTTTAAAGATCTTCGGTAGAAAACATTCTTAAAAACGAATATTGTCGTACTTCGAATTAATATTCGATGCGTAACCGAGAGTGTATACAATGAGAACCTGCTAGTGTTCCCGAAGGTCAATTTTCTTTTATTCACAGCCTAAAGTGGCCTCACGCTTCCAATTTACTCGCAGAGTTTTAATTAAACTATAAAATGTCAGAAAAAATTCATTAGCTTAAATTTTATTGAGTAGATGACCTAAAATTTCTAATGAAAGTGGCTTTTTACTATTATTAAAAACAAATTTGTATAATTAAAAAAAATGTCACCTCATTCCATATTTTACATATTATTATCTGATGATAGTGAAATTTCGCACAAAAATCAAATGTTCCCTTTATGTAGATTTAAAAAATTTTTGTAAATGAGGAAGTTGTGATTCGGTATATCTATATTTTATTTTCAAATTGAAAAATGATTATACATATAATTGTTTGTATCACAAAGAGGATTTGTTTTTTAAATTCGAGACTTAATTAACATCAGTTTTTTATAAGTGTCATGTTATACACTCAATACTTTTTGAAATAGTAAAATTTACCTGAATCATAGAGAAAAAAGTCATTCAGTAAATAATTTAGTATTGATTTTGATCAATTCCCTTAGCAATTTGTTACTAAACGAATTAATACAGAATTTTTGGAACCAACCCTTGGCCCTTGTATTTGTAGTAAGATTTTATGAATAGCATTTTTAAAAACCAGTTTTACCATCAACCCTTTAATCACGTTAGATTACATTTACATTTTTTAAGAAATTCTTTAAAAAGTGACTTATTCATACATATGGCAAAAAATGTATACTATTTTTGATCCTCATTTATAGGCAGAAATATAGTTATCAAAATAAAATCTTTATTAATTGAATTTCTTACTGCTTATCCTAAATTTTAATAATTTATATGCTTTTGAAGATTTTCCAAAAAAATGTTTTACTTTATAAATAGGTCAAACATTTCATTACTTGTATATTTTGAAAAAAATTTATTAGCCATCAACACTACTAAACTTATTTTTGGAACTCAAAATGGTGAATTACAAAATTTTCTAATTAACGTAAAACGTAGAAAAAAAGATTTTGTCGATTTTAAATTTCTTCAGAGATCTATTTGACCTTTTTTAATTTTTTAGATTAGGACCCGTTGTATAATAAATAATGACGGAAATCAGTTTTCAATTTCAGTACTTTTAAGTATTGAATAGTTCCCTCAAAATAAAATTTTGCTACAGATTTCAAATTGTAGGCAAAATAATTCTTAAGCTGGAAAAATTGATTGAGCGGTATAAACAGAGAAAATATCAAGACAAACATCATACAGAAATTTTCTAATAACGCGTTTGTTTAATTTTAAATAATCTGGGAGATTGAGAGCGGGGAGGCAGAGACAGGGAGACAAAGACAAAGGGACAAGGAGACTAAGGCAGAGAGACAGAGACAGTGTAATCGATATACTGAATCAAATCAAAATTGCGCGTAAGCGACAATAGGATACGAAAGTTAAGCAATCAATTGAGATATAACAATTTATCCTTACAGTCAGTGTTCCCGAACGGAGCCCCGTAGTCAGTACATCAAGAACACTCTTTTAAGGACACTTAACTCCGGTGGAGGGAGTAAGGCAGTCGTGAGTCCAAAAGTGTAGTCGGCGGTGGGGCTAAATTCATGTCTCGAAGTATCGTTTCACAGTTTGTGGTAGTTTCCAGTTTGTTCTGCGCATCAACGTACGTGTTAAATAAGCATATACGCAGTGTGTTCTGCGCAGCGAAGTTGTTTATCCTCACCGCCGACTACGTTTTCTGTCTCGCCCCCTCCAGGGGAGTTAAGTGACCTTATTAGAGTGTTCTTACCGTACATTTACATCAGAGGCCCTACATTTAAAAAAATGTATGGTGAGAATGTTAAAAAATCGTTTTTTACGTGGTAAAAACAAGTTTCCTACATTTTTTTGTTTGAAGCAATGAAAGTTATGGTGTTTGACATACTTTAAATATTTCATTCTATAAATAATTCCAAAAATGGAGCAATTTATTTCGTTTAGATGAAAGTTCGAATACATTCCCCGGACATTAAAAAAGCTATAATTCAAGTAATAAGAGCCAGAGGGGCATATGTGTAACAATAATAATAGAAATATTGATTAATTTAATAGAATATATCAAATTAAAATTATTATTCATCTATTATTAACTTCAATATGTAATAAGAATAATTTCAGTATCGATAAATAGGGTAAAGGAACCAATTGTCGAGGAAATAGTCAACCTAAAAATTCTCTATCCTTCTATTTATAAACGAAAACTCCTACAACTTTGAAACTTATTTGGTTGGACAGAATATTTGTCGAACTTTCATTTCTGTATGTATTTTTAAATTCTCATCAGAGAAGGTATTAGATTTGTGTAAAATTTGACCCCCCCCCCAGTTTTTGTCAAATGTCCACGCTTTGGGACCCCCTGAACCCGAAAAACATGTTTTTACGAATGTGTCTGTCTGTCTGTGTATCTGTCAGTCTGTGTGCCTGTCTGTCTGTCTGTATGTCTGTCTGTCTGTCTGTAGATTTTTAGTTTGTGAGCACGATAACTTTCGAAAGAATTGACCGATTGGATTGTCCTTTGGTATACTCTTTTAATGTCCTAAAATGAAGGTCAAGTTTGTTGGCCAGCCATTTTGGATAAAAAATCAAAAAGTTGGAGAATTTTGAAAAATTTTGAAACCACTTTTTTTAAAATAAAAATTCTAATGACGTATGTTCGTAGTACTCAAAAAGTCGAACAATTTTTCTTAATGACTTTTGGATAAAAAAAATGGAATGATAACATTTTGAATATCAAAAAAAATGAAAGATAACTTAAATTAAAAGCCAAACAACGCACGATATGAAAAAAAATCTAAAGAAGAAAAATGTTTCTTTTTGAACGCCCTATAGGATCGACATAACAACTTTTTGAATTTCCTTAAAAAATCGAAAATTCAAATTTTGAGCCAAATAACGCGAGATGCAGAGAAAATGATAACAAACATAATTAATGGCCTTAAAAATATCTACAAGTTCTCCTTTGGACATTTTTCAATAGGATGAGTAGTTTTCGTTTTAATCGTGAAAAATATTGTTAAACAGAGCCGAGAAAATGTGCTCCTTTAGGTCGATAGAACCTTAAGTAAATTAGTTAACTTTTGCATTCAAAGCTGTAATTTAATTAAATTTTAAAAAATATATAAAAATATAAATAACAAATATAAAAAATAAATTAAAATATAAATTATATATAAAAAATATATAATTTAATTAAATTTTAAAAAAAACATATATGTTCAATCGTCCTGTAAAGCGCAAGCTTCACGAAGGGCACAAGCGCGCGAATTGGTTCCTTTACCCTATTATGAGCTTTCAATTTTTAAATTTATTATACAATTATTTATTGGACTAACGAAAATTTTTAACATTTTTACCTCCCACGTTCCCTGTTTCTTTTTACGTCATT
Organism: Synergus gifuensis; assembly: GCA_904066015.1. NCBI lineage: Eukaryota > Metazoa > Arthropoda > Insecta > Hymenoptera > Cynipidae > Synergus > Synergus gifuensis. Next base: position 21,530 of record CAJFCO010017337.1, on the reverse strand, counting down.
TTTAAATAACTCTTTTCTAAAATGACAAAAATAATACTATTCATGTTGTTTACAAATAATTGTTGTTGTTGTTTATAAAAAAACATTTTATTTATAAATACTCTTTATGAATTTTATTATAAACTGTATGTATAAGTTTCCTTATAAACTTTATTTATAAATTTTCTCACAAATGTCTGTTTAAACTTTATGATGTAGTAACTATCTACGCCACAACATAAATATTAAATATTTATCAACTGCTAATAAATCCAAAGAAACTAAAAGTACATATGTATCTTTTTTTAATAAATAAAGTCTGTTATTTCTTTACTTGATTTTTATTTGCAAAATCGAATGCCCCGGTTTGCAAAAATCAAAATGGTCCATAAAAAGAAGCGAAATTTGGAAAAGAAAAAAGCTGCAAATTTAGTCACATCTTAAAGTGATTTTGAAAGCCAAATATTATTTATTGTAAAGAACTAACAGACTTTATTTATTTAAAAGATATATTAGGTGTATAACTTTGCTTCCGCCGTTTTTCGATAGATGGCTGCAACATGACAATGCTCGGCCGACTACCATTTGTTCCGATCGATGGCACATGGCTTAGCTGAGCAGCATTTCCACTCTTATGAAGAAGTTAAAGAATGGATCGATTCGTAGATCGCCTCAAAAGACGCAAAGTTTTTTCGAGATGGTATCCGACAATTGCCCGAAAGATGGCAAAAAGTAGTGGCTAGTGACGGACAGTATTTTGAATCATAAACAGGTAATCACTTTTTCAGAATAAAGCCTCAAATTTTCGAAAAAATCGGCGGAAGCAAAGTTGTGCACCTAATATATGTACTTTTAGTTTCTTTGGATTTATTAGCAGTTGATAAATATTTAATATTTATGTTGTGGTGGAGATAGTTGCTATGTCATAAAGTTTAAACAGACATTTGTAAGAATGTTCATAAATAAAGTTTAAAATAAAATGTATAAAGAGTATTTATAAATAAAAAATTATAAATGATTTATAAATAAAATGTTTTTTTATAAACAACAACAAATATTTATAAACAACTTGAATAGTATTATTTTTATCTATTCCCATTTCAGAAAAGAGTTATTTGAAAATGACGTAATGGTTAGAAAAAGAAAAAAAAGGGAACGTAGGAGGTAAAAATGTTAAAAATTTTCGTTATTTCAATAAATAATTATATAATAAATTTAAAAATTGAAAGCTCATAATATTTATCGATCCTGAAATTATTCTTATTACATATTGAAGTTAATTATAGATAAATAATAATTGTAATTTGATATATTCTATTAAATTAATAAATATTTCTATTATTATTGTTACACATTTGCCTCTCTGGCTCTTATTACTTGAATTATAGCTTGTTTAATGTCCGGGGAATGTATTCGAACTTTCATCTAAACGAAATAAATTTCTCCATTTTTGGAATTATTTATTGAATTAAATATTTAAAATATGTCAAACACCCTAACTGTCATTGCTTCAAACAAAAAAAAATGTGGGAAAATTGTTTTTACCATGTAAAAAGACGATTTTTTAACATTCTCACCATGCATTTTTTTAAATGTAGGGTCTCTGAATAGGTGGCGTCGCCACTCGGGCTCAGTCAATACATGGTACACTTTTATTTCAGACTCGCACGGGCCTGGGTAAGTAAACCGCTTTGACACATTAGTGATTTAATTTCTGTGTTGCGTTGCATTATTTTTCACACACTTTTGGTTGTGTGAAAATGTCTGCCTCTTAAAAATAAATTAAATTTTTATGAAAAATAAGTAAATAAGCTTTATGAAATGATACCATACGATTTACTATGAAGTTATGGAAGTACTTTTCTTTAATAAATGATAATTTTCCTATTAGGCTTTTTTCCTCCGATGATGAGGTGAACTTATTAAATTAAACTGCCATGGAAGACATTGTTCAGGAGACAAAAAAACCTTAAAATTTGAATTCTTCAAATAAAAAAACATGTGAAAGCACATTCGAGATTTAATGAAGCTCTACAGATCTCAATAAAAAAAAAACTGTCCATAGAAATTTGTTTTGTTTTTATTGTCTTTTTAGGCATCATTTCTAATAGCATAAAAACTATTATAATAGAAGACTTCTCAAGTTAAAATAAATATGTTTAAATTAACAAACGCTTTCAACTCATTAAGAGAAAATAATTTGTCTAAAAATTTTCTGCCTTCTTTATTGTTTCGATCATCATTGCATGAGATGCAATGGATTGGAATTGCCTTTATGGAATTTTCGTAATTACAAATTCAGGTCGCGGCCACAGATCTTCATTTTCGCTCAACCACGAAGGTCCGTTTTGCCAGAGATTCGCGTTAATAAATTCGATTGGAAAAAGGCCTCGTGATACGAGGTCAGCAGGATTACTCTCCGAACGTATATGTCGCCACTCATATGAGTTGGTGATCCTTTGAACCTTTCGTGGCTGCAATACGATTACCCACGAAAATTGATAATAGATGTGATGGAGTGCTTAATCCGGGTAAAACTATTGTTGAGTCGGACCAAAAGATTGTTCTTTCAATTGATAATTGGTGTAAAGCCTGTGGGGTTGTTTCGAATAATCGAATAATTTGTGCAGCAACGCTGCACAAAGCTCTAGTTTGGGTATAGTCATAGACTTAAGTAGGGCGACTCACGATTTTGAGCAAACTATATGGAAAGAAATTTATGACAGCAGCGACAATCATAGGTACCTTTGATTTATCAAAGTGTAGGACTGTAGTTGCGCCCTCTGTTTATGACGACTGTTCTCCCAGTTTAGGAACGCTGCTGTCCCAGTAGGGAACGCCCCTAGTAAGGGCAGCAGCGTTCCCTAGTAGTACAGCAGCTAACCCAAAACGGTATTGCTGTTATGCCAAAGCGATAGTAGCCAGTGCTGCTAGATTAGGGGATTTTTCTTCAAATTTGAGGAAAAACTAACTAGCCTTCGGATTTTTGAAGAATTTGAAAAAAATTCATGATAATCTGAAGATTTTTTTTTGAAGATGTGTTTAATAATTTTTTTGTTGTGTTTTACGTAATTACGTAAGTTTGATTCGAATGGAGTTGTCAGCTGGTCAAGCATAAGGCTCTCGACTAATCACATGGTTATGCGTTTTAGGCAAAAGTATGTGCCAGCCTTTAGTTTTCGTCTTTATCGCGAATTCGTGGTTTTCACGGTTTTGCATTTTACATCTTGCCTTTGTTTGATATATGTAGTTAATTATCAAAATCTCCACTGATCATTAAATATTGTATAGTGGTACGTAAAATTTATAAAAATTATCAGATATACTCCGCGCCGTGTTCCTTGACAGAATTTATAGGTTATAAACTGTCTTTATGTGCATAAAATTATTGTTTACTAGGTATAATTCTAACTATGGAACAGACGCTAAAGGAAAAGGATTTCGAACCTCATGAAACCAGCTCTGAGAGTGTAACTGACGAAACGGAAGCGAAGAAAAATGAAAAGGTCCAGAAGCAAAAAAGAAAGGCGAAATCTAAGAAGAAATATGATCACAAGTATCAAACACTATGGCAGTCTATGCCAGAATTTAAAAACTGGATAGCATCGAGCGAAAAAGGGATCTTACATTTCTTCTGTAATTATTGCAATCAGTCATATAAAGCAGGAAAAAGTGAAGTTTTACGACATCTAAAGTCAAAAAAGCATTCTGATAGTGCTGCGAAATATTCTCAAAAGCATTCTGTTTTAACAGACACCGGTTTTCAAGTTAAGCTTAACACAGAAAAAAAATACAAAAGAAATGAAATTAGGATCGCGAGTTTCATAGCCGAACATAATTTACCTTTTGCCGGAAGTGATCATCTCGTTAAATGAATCCAAAGTTTGCACCTAGAGAAAGAAGTTCTTGATCAAATGACGTGGAGTAGAATGAAGTGCCGAGCATTGCTTGTAAATGTTGCAGGTCAATATAGTTTAGAGAATTTAGTTAGAAGATTGAAAGTAAATCAGTTTTCAATTATGATTGACGAATTGACGGAAAGAAGTTCTGTTAAAACGATAGCTGTTGTGACGCGTATGTATGGAGAATCTATCGTTGATGATACATTTTTGTTTAGTAAAGAAGTTCCGCAAGCCGATACAGATCATCTTTATTCTGAGATAGTGAACTTTTTCACTGAACATGATATACCCTATAAAGTAAATATGTTAGGTTTTGCAGCTGACGGAGCATCAGTGATGATGGGTAAACACCACTCTGTATCTGCTTTGTTAAAACAAGATATTCCTTTTCTGTTCATATTAAAATGCATTTGCCATTTATTTGCGTTAGTTGCTTCTAAAGCTTGTGAAAAACTGCCAAGAGATGTCGAAAATTTGATTCGACTAGATAATAATTATATGCATCGCAGCTTCAAGCATTTATCCTAATTTAAAGAGTTCCAAGTGTTTTTGAATTTAAAACCACACAGGATGCTGCATCCTTGCCAAACCAAATGGTTATCCTTATTGCTTGCTGTTCAACCCATTAAAGAACAGTATCCTGCTCTGAAATTATACTTTGACAGCGAACATTAAAACAGCGATAATGGCGACAGTTCAGCTTCCGAGATACACCGATTATTATCGAATCCGCTTAATAAATTATACTTAGACTTTTTAAGTCACATACTTCCGTTGTTTACTGATTTGAATAAAGAATTTCAATCGGAGAAGAGTAAAATTCACGTTTTATACTCGAGAATTTCCCAGGTCTACAAAACTCTTCTCGACTCTTACTTGAAGCGTGATTATATGAACACTACGAGTCTAGAATGCCTAGAGTATAGAAATCCAGCGCATTTTGTTCAATTGGAGGATGTTTATTTAGATCCAACTGTAGCTATCTCACTGAGTCAAAATAAAAACAACATCGATAGACATAAATTACACAACTTCAGGCTAAATTGTCTAAATTTTTACATCGGAGCCGCAAATCAGATTTATCTTCGATTTCCTTTCAATTCGGAATACCAAAAGATGCTAGCGCAAATGAACGTCATTGATCCTGTTTACTTTAAAGCAAATCGTCCAACTTCAGTGGCTAATCTTGTTGCTATGTTTTCTCCAACAATGTTTGACATAGAAATCTTAGAAAGACAGTGGCGCTTGTTGCGAAATGATGTTTATATTGATAAACAAGAATCAAATGATTACTATCAGTTTTGGAACGGAGTCGGTAAAATATTTAACGGCGATGGTTCTCTTTAAGTACGGACTAGTGTATGAACTCGTGAAAGCAATAGCGATACTTCCACACAGTAGTGCAGCAGTCGAAAGGGTTTTTTCTCAAGTTAATTTAAACAAAACCAAACTGAGAAATTCACTAGAAAATTAATCTGTTAGCGGTATAATGTATACTAAAAGATTGATGAAGTGAAAAAATTGTTATGACTACGAGATACCAAACGAAATGGTGCAAAAACATAATAATAGTATGTAAGCATGTAAAATCTGCCCCCGCATGTATCAAGTCCAAATTGGTACCATATATTGGCACCTATGAGTCACAAAATTCCTGCAAGTCTCAACCTTAAAAACGTATTATTATAGGAGTTATGGAGGGGGAAAGAAAAATCAAAAAAGTAGTTTTTCTCATAAACGGCTCAACCGATTTTAATGAAAAAAAAATATGTTATTTAGGTCGATGAGAAGATTAAAAAAAACTTGAAAAATTTTTTTGACGAAAATAACAGGTCTTAAAAAATTTTTTAAGTTTTCAAACATTTTTTTTGAGGTTATGTTTTATAGTGACACCCGCCATTTTTTTCATAAAAATTCCTTAAGATGTCCTCTTTAACATATATTTTTGTGAAATTTTTTTAAGTGGTGCGACATAGTGAAAAAAAATAAAAATCCTACTCGGGACACTGTGTAACTATGTACCTTTATGGCATACTTTACTGGCTGGCTATTTCTTTCAGAAACAACCCTTTATCGTCTGTGTTTGGCTAGAAACGTTTTTGGAAAATCAAGAACTTATAAAATGTATACGTAATTATGAACAATACATTTTTCCTCGCTCCTCACAATACGGGTATTTGAAATTTTCAAAAAATTTTTTTGAGGTTATGTTTTGTAGTGACACCCCCCATTTTTTTCATGAAAATTCCTTAAGATCTTTTATGATCTTTTTAACAGGATGACAAGACATATGTTGAACAACACTGCTTTCTTCTTACTTACTTGATGCGAGACCTCACAGATATGTGCTCCGTTTACAAATTAGAATAAAATGAATTAGCGCAAAATTCTTTTGCGATTGTCAATAATTATTGTCTTTCTCTCGCTTTTTCATTTTGCCATCTTCATTTGTTCATGATTTCAATTCGTCCATTGTTTTATTGTGCTGTTAAGACACCTTTTACATTTTTACAGTTTATAGATTTTCTTATTATTATAACAAGAGTCTTCTTGTCAAGTTCATTTCTTTCCCGATCTTAATTATGTCGTTCTTATGCCATTTCACTTTACGATATTCATTCGTTTGTTATTGTGATTTTACTTAGTGCACTGTTTCACTCTACTGCAAAGACACCTATGATCTCACAACTCATTGTGATTTTATTATTATCGCAAGAATCTCTTGTAATCTTTATTTGTTTCCTGAACATAATTGTCGTTTTAGTGCCATTGCATTTGGCGATATTCATTTGTCGTATTCGTAGTACTAACTAGTATCCGTTTTTTTAAATACTTTACACTATTTCACTTTATTGCGAAGATTACTTCTGTGACCGTACAAATCATTGTGATTTTACTATTATCGCAAGAATCCTTTTTTGTTGTTTATTCTTTCCTTAATCGTAATTTTCATTCTTGTGTCATTGCACTTGGCGATTTTCATTTGTTTTTGTGCGATATTTTTGTTCATCCACTGTTTTGTTCCTGATTTTTGTTTATGTGCTATCTTACTTTGGTGAAAAGTAAACTTTTTTAGTTTGATACTTATAAAGATCTTATTACTCAAATATGGCTCCATCATTGCATAAGCTTATGTGTACTGGCTGTGATGTAATTTTGAGAAAAACGAGAGGTAAAAAAAAGTTAATGAATACTACCGATGAAGCAAAAGATTTTTCGTCCTGTCTTAAACGAATAATAGTTGTAGGTGACATTTTATGTTGTAAATGTCGACTCACTATTTATAGAAAAGATAATTCTGACAAAAACATTGATTCTGACACTGAAATAGATCTTTCTGCTTTTGAATCCACGTCTAATGACCCAACATTTGAAGTAAAATTAAAATCAAATGAAGCGGATTCTGAGATTGAATATGTAGAAATTCCGATGCAGAGGTCTGTTGCTACCCACAAATGCTGCTGTTTTTGTTTTTCTTCCAATAATATAACTGTAATTCCTGCAGAAGCCCGCACGCAATGTTATATTAAGAAAAAAATTTTCATTCCACCTAGAAATCGATGCTGTAAAACTCATCTGATAAAAAATCGAATTTACGAAGAAGATATTAAGCTTTTGAAAACTCATTCCAACACAACAAGATTCACCGTGTCAGAATTATCTAAATTGATGGAAACTCTTTCCATCGAATGCGATTCCACATTGCTTGACAAAATCGGTGAATTTAGCCTTTCAGAAAACAAGTGCAAGTTTTCACTGGTTTATCTTGGGAAAATCTTCTGGAGTTGAAGGAAATGATGACTTCTATGCGAAATAGTCAATCTCGATCTGTGATCCAAGCTATCGTTGAATTCCTTTTCAAACTACGTACGGGAAATTCAAACAAAATATTAGCTTCTATACTGAATATAGAAAATGAGCAGATAATTTCAGACTATTCTGCCAGTGTGGTTAAGTCATTTGAAAATGACGTTTTACCAGGTCGTTTTGGTTTAAATTCTTTTGATAGAGCTAACCTCATTCAAAATTATACGACTGAAATTGCAAAGAATTTATTTGATGCTCATAATCACTTACTATTGATTTGCGATGGTACATATGCGCGACATCAGAAGAGTGCAAATAATGAATATCAAAGGAAGTCTTTCTCTGGACAAAAGAAAGTTCCCCTTTGCAAGACATTTACCATTTGTACGACTGATGGATATGTAGTGGACATGCTTGGACCGTATCTTGCAAATCACAGTGATGCAGAAATCTTGAAAACTATTATTGAAGATGCAAATGGTTTATGCAAATTCTTGGAAAAAGATGATGTCTTTGTACTTGATCGAGGTTTTCGAGATGTAGAAAAAGATTTGGAAGATAAAAATTTTAAAGTATTGATGCCCGCATTGAAAGGTAAAAGAAAGCAACTGACAGCAGAAGAATCCAACCAGTCTCGTTTTGTGACTAAAATTCGTTGGGCAGTAGAAGCTGTTCATGGTATTCTTAAACAAAAGTATCGTCTTTTGGATCACAAAATAGACATCAAGTTAATACCGAAAGTTGGCATCTTTTTTAGAATTGCATCATTTCTTAATAATACTTATGGTGAAAGGCTGCAATCTGACGTAGAAGCTAGAGATGAAATATTGGAAAGAATGCATACTCGAAAAGATGTGCAAAATACACTAGCTCTTGAGGCAGAGGAAAAAGGGTGGATTCGACGAAAAACTCCCTTTCAAGCAGTCACTTCAGAAGAAATACTTGATTTTCCAGAAATGAGTGACAGAGATTTAGTGGTCTTTTTCACTGGATAATATCAGCTTTCTCAAGCTGTATCTTATTTAGCAGAAATGTTAGATAAGGATGGAAAACTGGTTGTTGAGTTTGCGAAAGAAGAGACCAATGTGCTTAAATTCAAGGTCCAATCAAGACTCATTTCTCGAAAAACATACAGATGTTTTATTAGGTACAAGCCTAACAGTGTTGGAGTTTCAGGCGTAACACACTATACATGTGAGTGTGCTAATGGCATGCGGACTGTTGGCTGCTGTTCACACATTGCTGCCATCGTGTATTATCTGTCACATGCAAGGTATTTATCAAGGATTTTACAACCAGCCCAAATACTCAACGATGTATTTAAAACCAAAAATCATATTCCAGTGATTGACAATAGCAGCGATGTGGATTAAAGTACAATTCTTGATTTGTGAGAGGCGAGGGGACTCACGGTCAAAAAGCACCCCGTCTTGTGAGAGGCGAGGGGACTCACAGTCAAAAAGCACCCCGTATGTGAGACGCGAGGGGACTCACGGTCAAAAAGCACCCCGTATTGTGAGAGGCGAGCGGACTCACGGCCAAAAAGCACCCCGTATTGTGAGGACCGAGGAAAAATGTATTGTTCATAATTACGTATACATTTTATAAGTTCTAGATTTTCCAAAAACGTTTCTAGCCAAACACAGACGATAAAGGGTTGTTTCTGAAAGAAATAGCCAGCCAGTAAAGTATGCCATAAAGGTACATAGTTACACAGTGTCCCGAGTAGAATTTTTATTTTTTTTCACTATGTCGCACCACTTAAAAAAATTTGACAAAAATATATGTTAAAGAGGACATCTTAAGGAATTTTTATTAAAAAATGGCGGGTGTCACTATAAAACATAACCTCAAAAAAAATGTTTGAATACTTAAAAAATTTTTTAAGACCTGTTATTTTCGACAAAAAATTTTTTCAATTTTTTAAAAATCTTCTCATCGACCTAAATAACATATTTTTTTTCATAAAAATCGGTTGAGCCGTTTATGAGAAAACCCACTTTTTTGATTTTTCTTACCCCCTCCATAACTCCTTAGGGTGGTTCAAAAGGACTTTTTTTTCTAGAGAGTCTCGATCCCCCCAATTCTTTTCTTAATCCGAAAAAAGAAAGGTCATATTTTTTTTTTTTTTAATTTTGATTTTAACACGTGCCACTTTTGACTTGAATTTTCCCATGTAAATTGCATGGGGAAAAATCACTTTTTGGAGTTTTTGGAATAATTTTTCAGGGTTTCGAAAAATGTTACGGGAGATTATAGAGACTTGTTGAGGACTATCCAACTAAGAATTTCATGTACCACACATATGGGTTTGACACCCCTAACACACCCCCAAGGTGCCTTGAAAACTACCCTTAAAACCAAAAATGTCAATTTTTCATAAAACCGGCCATCTGTGCACTTTATTCTCATTCTTTTTTTATAAAAATTATTTCTACTAGTCTAGTGGAATATTTATCAACATTGGTTAATTAATTTTCAATTATTTAAACAAATTCCATTTGTTTAAATAATTTTTTTTTCAAAAATACGTTTGTCTTTATAAAAATTACTACTATTCGTCTATTAGAATATTTATTAACAATGTTTAATTAATTTTCAATTATTTAAACAAATTGAATTTGTTTAAATAATTTTTTTTCCGAAAATTCTTTTTTTCTTATTAAATATTATTACCATTGATTTAATGGAATATTTGACAAATTAGTTTTCATTTGTTTAAATAAATTCCATTTGTTTAAAACATGCTTTTCCAAAAATTCAAACTATTTGCAGTTTATTATCGTTATATGATGTAATTTTATTTTCTAATATTTTATAATTGTATAATCAATAAATTATTATTTTAACATCTAAGATATAAAACATTTATGATATAATTTATTTATGAGATTTCATCGAATTACAAAGAAATTCGCTCTTTTCTTTTATAATCTACATCTTATTCCATTACTTTGTGTCGCGAGATAATGTTGTTTTCTTCCTATCTGGAAACTTTTTCCTATATTCTGTAACGGAATGTAATAAAAATTGTTTTTGACTCTCATCTCTCGTTAACTCATTGTTGAAATCAGATATCAATTTGACGGCTCTCTCTGCAATATCGTTGACAACTTTGAGTTGAGTAACAATTTTTTTTCCTTTTTTATAGGCTTCATTTTCCATCCAGTGTGAAGCATCTTCTTGTAGAAAGGACGTATCTATCTGGAAAGCTGAAAAGAATTTATTTGAATCTTCTGAAATGAAGTATTCAATGTCTTTATTCAGCAGATCCTTATACTGTTTTCCTTCGATTCGTTTATAATTCAAAAGGCCTTTATTGGACTTTTGTGACAAAGCCTCCACCATTAAATTTTTGGTTACTGCTGGAATCTCGTCGTCGAAAAAAAGCTAATTGCAGCTGTTTCAGGCACAAGGTACCAAAGATGTCCGCTCAGCTTTTCTAAAACAGCAGTGGAAATTTCTCGATCCTGCTTTGCAAAAGAATGGATCAATTTCAATAATCCAAGGTCTTCTTTTGGCGCTTTGGCAGCAAGAGGTGCATTGAACCAGATCCTAACATAAATTTGCACCAGAAATATACAAATTTCTCGACAAGATTTTAAATCATTAGGTGAGAGAGGATACACTTCTCGAAAAAGAAATATTTTTAAAATATAGAGGGCTTTTGCCATCCACCTAGCCTGGTGCATTGCTCCTGGAATCCGAAATGAAATTCCACGTGGTGGTTCCTCTCCTAAAAAAATTACCACGAGTTCTAAGAACTCACGGTAATCTTCTCGGCAGTGTTTTTCATTGAGCTGTTCCCGTGCAAAATGGAGAATCCCATTTACTTCACCTCGAAGAACTTTTCTCACTAGTCGATCTTCTATTCCAGGCTGGAATTTCATAAGATCTATTTCGCTCCAGGAATCCTGAAATTTTTTAAAAAATGGGACATTTGGACCTGAGGTTTTGCCAAATTTGGTTTCAAAAGCTGCTCTTAAATATATTTCAGCCATATGATGACGACAAGAAAAAAGGATGATTTCGCGCTCCAAGGCAACTTCGAGTAACTTACAAACACCGTTGTATTTTCCAGTGTTTGAAGCTGTCGTATCACAGCAGAAAGCTTGAACCTGATTAAGTAAATCCAATTCTTGAAGTGTTTCATACACAGCATCAGCTTCATCCTTTCCTGTTCCTGATTCAGCTTCCGGGACTCCGAGCAACATTTCTTCACCTTCTGCGCTGATCACAACAGTTAATCGATCTACCTTGTCAGTGCCAGTGAGTCCAGGGAGTAATTTCCCATCCCAATGTAAGGTGGCTGCTCTATTTTTAAATGTTGTATTAGGTGCGCAACTAAGTTCTCGCTGTTTGTCAATAGATAACTACAGCAGTAAGTGCTGGTCGATTTTTACATATCTAAAGCGTCATGAACCAAGCTTAGACATGTGGTAAACAAACCGCTTTGACACATTAGTGATTTTAATTTTGCGTCATACACTTTTGGTTATGTGGAAATGTCTGATTTTGTGCCAAATAATCGTCATTTGCGGGAAGTGTTAATTTTCTTCTTTCATTCAAAGAAAACGGCGGCTGAAGCGCATCGAGAGTTACAAAAAGTTTACGGAGATGCTGCTCTAAGCGAAAAAACGTGCCGTGGTTGGTTCCGTCGCTTATTCAAAGATGGTGATTTCGATATTGACGACCGTCCGCGTGAAGAAAGGCCAAAAACCTTCGAAAACGCTGAACTAGAGGCATTGCTTGATGAGGATCCATGCCAAACGCAAGAAGAGCTTACTTCAACATTAGGAGTTACCCGTCAAGCCATTTCCAAGCGATTGCATGCATTGGGAATGATTCAAAAGCAAGGAACTTGTGTTTCTTATGATTTGAAGCCAAGAGACGTTGAGCGTCGTTTCTTCGCCTGTGAAAAACTGCTTCAGCGGCAAAAAAGGAAGGGTTTTCTTCATCGCATCGTGACGGGTGATGAAAAATGGATTCATTACAGCAACCCAAAGAGAAAAAAATCTTGGGAAATGCCCGATCATGTTTCTACGCCGTCGCTTCGGCCGAATATTCACGCTGCGAAGGTTATGCTGTGTATTTGGTGGGACAAGGTCGGTATTATTTATTATGAGCTATTGGAAATCGAACGAAACCATCACTGGGAAACTGTATCGAACTCAATTGATGCGATTCAGCCCAGCACTACGCGAAAAACGGACACAATACGAGCAGAGGCACGAAAAAGTGATTCTACTGCATAACAACGCTCGGCCTCATGTTGCTAAACCCGTTAAAACCTACCTGGAAACGCTCAAATGAGAATCCTCACCCCACCCGCCGTACTCTCCAGACATTGTTGCTTCTGTCTACCATTTGTTTCGATCGATGGGACATGGCCTGGCTGAGCAGCATTACCACTCTTATGAAGACATCAAAAAATGGCTTGATTCGTGGATAGCCTCAAAAGACGAACACTTCTATCGTCAAGGTATTCGAGCTCTGCCAGAAAGATGGGAAGAAGTTGTAGCTATCGATGGACAATACTTTGAATGGTTCATTTGTAACCATTTTTTAACAATAAATTTGCATTTTCGTACAAAAAACAGCGAGAACTTAGTTGCGCACCTAATACATTTTTCGCGAATTTTTTCCATATGTTCCATCCTACATTTTTCTCGAAATCTCTTTATGGAGGATCTGCTTAAAACAGCAGAAGAGAGATTGACTCCTAGAGCTTCAGCAGATGTCATAAGGAGATGAACTGCTCGCCTATCACTCACTTTTGATGCGTCAAGAGCTGCAGCAAGTCTTTCTGTTAGGATGGGTGTTCTTTGAAGTTTTTGAACATTAGATGGACCAGGAAACATTTCCATTTCTACGTCAACAGAAGAAAAACTTTGGTTGAGGGTTCTAGGTGATTCACTGCTACTGGTCGATGATGCCAATTCCACACATGTGTCTGGAATAAAACAATTTAATGAGATTCTTATATTATATATTCTTATATATTCTTATATATATTTTTTGAAATATCACATTTACACAATACACACACTTTCAACGTTAAATATGAAAGAAAATTAAATTTGTTAATAAAACATATTTTACTGAAATAATACATTTGAAGACGTTCAACCCAACGTTATAATAAATTATAAACCAACCCAAGATTCTAATACATGAATACTGTTAAATAAATTGTTATTTTCAAAAAATGCTAAATATACTCAACATTAAAATTTCCTCGTGAGCACGTTTTTTCCAATTTTCAACAATTTCCTCTTGTCGTTTATTCTCATAAAAATATATTTTTACGGGTATAAGACATCCTTCTCGGGTATTTAGCCTTTGGTTTGCCAAAAACATTTTGGCTTCCTCTGAATCTGTTGGGTCCTCTAAAATTGTTTGTGATGCAATATCGAAAAGCATATTCAACTTTTCTAAAAAATCTGTTTCCTTCTGCACTTGACTCTCTGTTCTCAAGTTGGCACGTTTTTGTATGTTCCTGTATTCTTTATGTAAATTTTCTAATTTATCCACACAACGTTGGTTATCCCTTACCGGAAGGCTTGCCTTTGCCCAAAAAATTTTCACTTTATCCACTACCAGATGGGCACTTGATCTTAAACTTAATTTTACATATCTCATATTGTAAAGTAAAACTCTAAACGCTTGCAAATTGCTTGGCAATTTATTTCCAATAATTTTCTGATCTTCATGATCAACTAAAAACACTTTCTTCCGTAATTCTGCCATGTTCAAGAGTAAACTGAAGTTAACACTGCAATTGTTCAGAAATTACTGACGGTACATCCGTTCGCAAACGGAGAGAACAGGTACAAAATTATACAATGATGGAAACGATTTTGCTAACCTTCTCCCCAGGTATACTCGAAAGGTATATTTCGAAAAATATTTCTCCTAAGAGACATTTTCCATACTTTCGAGTATACCTGGGGGCTTAGAATAAAATTAGCAGAAATCTTTCAACCTTTGTATAATTTTATAACTGTCCTCCTCGTTTGCAAACGGAGAGAAACAAAAGTGGAAAATATTTGAAAATAAATTTGTGTTACGTAACGATAAAAATTTAAAATTCCTCGAATTTTTGGAGAAACAATTATTTAAACAAATAGAATTTATTTAAACAAATGAAAACTAATTTTTCAATGTTAATAAATATTCCATTAAATAAATGGTAATAATATTTAATAAGAAAAAAAGAATTTTTGGAAAAAAAATTATTTAAACAAATTCAATTTGTTTAAATAATTGAAAATTAATTAAACATTGTTAATAAATATTCTAATAGACGAATAGTAGTAATTTTTATAAAGACAAACGTATTTTAAAAAAAAAAATTATTTAAACAAATGGAATTTGTTTAAATAATTGAAAATTAATTAACCAATGTTGATAAATATTCCAATAGACTAGTAGAAATAATTTTTATTAAAAAAAAATGAGAATAAAGTGCACAGATGCCCGGTTTTATGAAAAATTGACATTTTTGGTTTTAAGGGTAGTTTTCAAGGCACCGTGGGGGTGTGTTAGGGGTGTCAAACCCATATGTGTGGTACATGAAATTCTTTGTTGGATAGTCCTCAACAAGTCTCTATAATCTCCCGTAACATTTTTGGAAACCCTGAAAAATTATTCCAAAAACTCCAAAAAGTGATTTTTCCCCATGCAATTTACATGGGAAATTTCAAGTAAAAAGTGGCACGTGTTAAAATCAAAATTAAAAAAAAAATATGACCTTTCTTTTTTCGGATTTAGAAAAGAATTGGGGGGATCGAGACTCTCTAGCATCAAAAAAATTTTTGCCATGCAGTTTTGAACCTCCCTAATAACTCCTATAAAAATACGTTTTTAAGGTTGAGACTTGCAGGAATTTTGTGACTCATAGGTGCCAATATATGGTACCAATTTTGACTTGATACATGCGGGGGCAGGTTTTACATGCTTACCTGGCTAGGCCCTTTATCGTTTAAAGTTTATTATATTGGAAACTTGTTACCTAATATAAAAATAGGAAAGAGTCTCAATAAGCACTGCAATTTTTGAAATTTATTAATCTGTGAGAATAATTTAAAAATAGCTATTTAACTAAAATCATATTAATATGTATACATGAGGCTGTTACTAATTTTAAACCAAAGTATGTTACTTTTAAGACAAGTATTAAGAAAACTCGTTGCCTGATAAGAAATAGGAAGAAGACTTTTAAGAGATTGTAATAGTATCTTTAAGATGACTATGCTATTTAACTAAAATCATATTAATATGTATACATGAGGCTGTTACTAATTTTAAACCAAAATATGTTACTTTTAAGACAAGTATTAAGAAAACTCGTTGTCTGATAAAAAATAGGAAGAAGACTTTTAAGAGATTGTAATAGTTTCTTTAAGATGAATATGCTATTTAACTAAAATCATATTAATATGTATACATGAGGCTGTTACTAATTTTAAACCAAAGTATGTTACTTTTAAGACAAGTATTAAGAAAATTCGTTGTCTGATAAAAAATAGGAAGAAGACTTTTAAGAGATTGTAAGAGTATCTTTAAGATAACTAAGTATGTCGTAGGGATTAAGAAGAATCAGAGTTAGCTAAAAATATAATTTATTATAAATTAATAAATTAAATATTTATAATAAAAATATGTTCTCCAAAAATAAATTCTGAAACTTATTTTTACAATTTTATCATATTTGAATGTAATTTTTAAGACTTTCAATGATATGATATTTTCAATGATTTAAATATCCCGCGCTTTAATCTAACCTCCATTCTGCTGATCTTTCATATTCGCCTGAAATCCCTAAAATAAATTACATTTATCTCCCGATCGAGAGCACCGCTCGGGGTCGAGTGACTTCGATCGGATGGGATTAAAATAGCTCGAGCGAGCACTCTGACGTCACCACGCACTGACTTCGCGAGCGTCGGCAATTCAGTGTAGGCTGTCGAGGGACGCTCGGGGGGGACGAAGAATCAGTGAAGCGTGAAAAGTGCTCTCGATCGGAGTGCCCTCGATCGGCAGATGAGTGTAATGAAATTATTGGTTGTTACCATATTTCGATCTTAAATAGTTAATTTTACATTAGATACTTTCAAAAAAGCCTAAAACTATGTTTCTGAAATTTGAAGAAATTTTTGAAATCAGTCTGAAGATTTTTGAAGAAAAATCGAGGTAAACTGAAGATTTTTTTTTTGGACATAGCAGCACTGATAGTAGCGCTGAGTTACCGAGGTCTCGACAGTAGCTGTCTTAAATTTCTTTCCGTGAATATGAATTTCGGCTTTCCATCCGTAGTTTTGAACCGATTATAGACATATGCAAGTACCATAAGCCCGCTCGCTTCCATCACTATATCCATGTAATTCTAAATTCACGTAATTGTCTATAAGGATTTTTCGATTTATCCTTATTGTGTCGTGTAATAATAATTGAGTCAGATTGTCAGACCACCCAGTATGTATTTCAACTGGGACAGAAGCATCCCAGTCTAATCCTAATTTCTATAGGCTTTGCATGAAGATTTTGGCATGTACGATAATTGAACCCAAAAGACCGATTGGATCAAACAATTGAGCAATCTGAGATAAAATCTTTCGTTTCGTTATTCTTTTCTCCTGGTCGATTTGATTAAACATATAAACAAGAATGTCTTGCTTTGAATTCCACTGAATACCAAGAGTTTTCATTATTTTGCCTAAGTTTAGCAAGAGAAAAGATTTTTCATATTGATCTGATAATGGTTTGATTAAATGATAGTCATTAGAGGCTCACTTTCTAAGATTCAATCCACCCTTTCGTGCAATCTCAATTAATTCATCCCGCATTATTTCGGCTTCTTCGAGTGTAGAGGATCCCGTGAGCATATTACCAACATAAAAGTTATTTTTTAAAAGTTGCGAAGCACTTGGAGGAATCGGCTTCATCGTTCGTAAGTTGGATGACAACTTAAGTCGCTAGAAAGGAGGTAGCAGAATTCCCATAAGTCACGGAGTGCAATTCAAAAGTTTTTATGTGCTGTTGGGAATCTTCTCGCCATAACATTTTTTGATATTTCCAATCCTCGGGATGCAATAAAAATTGCCGGTACATCTTTTCTATATCGGCCGTTAACATGTAGGTGTAAGAACGAAAACGGGTGAGTAAGGAAAAGAGATTATCCTGCACAGTGGAACCTACCATAAGAGCATCATTCTAGGATAAACCAGTCTCTGATTTGTCAGAGCCGTCGCAAACTACTCGGAGTTGCATTGTTAGGCTCGATTCTTTTATTACAGCATGGTTAGGTAAATAATAGCCGTCATTAGGGGACGCATTTTTTATTTCAGTCATGTGACCGCTCGTTTCATAGACTTAGATTTTCGCAATATTTAAGCCTTTACCTCCGGTTTTTTGGCTATCGACCTTCCGAGTGCGTAGAATTGCTTTAGCGCACTCGAATATGATTTTTCTATATTAGCCACGTTTTCCCTGAAAAGAAAACGCACAATATATTTACCACCTTCTAGATCAAGGGTGGTATTATATATTTCTGAAAATGAATTTCGCATTGATCTTATTCGTTTGACAAAATCTTGCCATTTAGAAAGTTTTGGATTTCCCCAAATTTTTGTAATTGTGTCGTTAGAGACATTGTATAGAGATGGAAAGATGTAGTTTTGGCATATCTTGATAATAATATAAATTTACCAGCTATTATCCAACCAAAGACTGTATTTTGCAGCATCACAGTTTGACCAGGGATTTTGCGTTCACCTACGGTCAGAAGATGCAAGAAATATTCTGATCAAATTATTCCGCCAACGGGACCAGGTTTATTGAAGCTTGGATCAGCTAGCCTAAGATTAGACGGGATCTTAAAATTTGCTTTATTAATCGGTTCTGAAGGCAAACGTGCATTAATTTCTTCTGCTAGTAATAAATCGACATCTGGATTTTACTGTTGTCTTGGTAATGTGCTTTATCCTAGATGTCATTGAATTTACTGCACCAAGAGGAATATCGATTTTTTGTTTGTATAAATTCAATTTCGAAGCCAAGTGTTTAGTTAATAAATGCGGTAATGACGCGTAACAGATTTCATCCTCAAAATTGTCTCTCTCAGTAGTCTCTGCTTATAAGTTAGTTTCAGTGACAAGAGACTTGATTTGAGTTTGAATAGTATCAAACATTTCCTCGATATTTTCTAATTTTGAGAGTTTTTCTTTTCAGACTTTTAAAATTATCTCATTTGTGAGCTTATCAGCATAATTTTTTAATTTAATCACGTTCGTCTTTAAAGAGGCACGATCGCGAATAAGTTTTTTATGCAAGCTACGGTTTCTGAGGTTTGATTCATTTTGAAATTGAATTGCTATTATATTTCACGAATTGTAAAGAGGCAAGTTTAAGAAATGGAGAGATTAGGAGATCAATAGGAAATAGTGACTCAGATAGCGAAACATGACAGGACTTAAGTCACGTTGACTTTCTTGGCTGATTTAAGCTATTTTCGCTTTAGATGTTTGATGCTGCTCTGATGAGATGTTGATACGATGTTCCCCAGAAATTCTTCTTCGATACGCTTACCAAATTCGCATTTTCACTGTCAGGCCAAGTGTCACGGTATCAATTTGTTTAATAACATTGAGAAGATTTTATACATACGTAAATCTTCACTTATAGGCATTCGATAAGATCACATTCACTTTCACTTTGAATTTCGATACAGTTCACATATCTCGATAGTGTTCGTTATTTTCGATAGGTAATGTTCGTAATATTTTTCCGTAGCGGTATGTATACAATCGAACTGAATATCAATTGTACAAAATTGCATTTGACCATTTGTGCTGCTTGAGTAAAAGCGTTACGAGACGGTCGTGCGTGAGTAAAATGTCACTGTTTATGAGAGAAGTGCCCGGTTGGCGGCGTGACATGTATTTGTATAACCTTTACATTCCTCTGCAATAAAGTGAAAATGTGGGGAAATTTAAAAATTTTAATATAGTAAACGAAAATCGTGCTTAGCAGAAAACATTATAAATTATAAATTGTTTATTTATAAAATAAAACGCAAGTGAATAGTGTTTTAGTAGGCGATGGATTCATAAATTGGTTACAGTTGATAGATTCAGTAAGTGTGATAAATTCTGAGAGTTATTTTATTTTATTACTTTACCAGAGAGTAAAGAAGAGGAAAAAGTTGAGTCAAAAATTGATATTAAACGAAAGAAAAAATGGGATATTAACGAGTACGATAGAATTTGGAATTCCTGAAAATTACTAAAAATTAAATAAATAAATAAATTCTTTTAAATTCTTAGAAATCTTTTAGTGTCGTTTGAAATAAAAAATAAAACACTTTTGAGTTTTTTTGGAATTTCTGCAAATCTTGAAATCTTTTGAAATCTGGTGTACACTTAAAATTCAATTGATCAACTCTTCATTAAATTCCAACTCTTCAAGAATCTTAAATTCATTTTGAATACATTTTTATTATTCGCACATGAACCTTGCTTGAAATTTTTAATTTTTGAAAATCATAATTCTGAACTCACCTGAAACATATAAAGATAAAATTTAATTTTTATATTAATTGCAATTTTTAATCAATTTAGGTGACCCTTTGCAAGATTCACAAGGACGATCCGAAACATAAGCAACTCTCTGCATAAAGTTTTTAAATAGTAAACCACCAAACTTGGAAGGACACATCGTCGTAGCTATAAGGCAGGAATGGATATACCTAAACAAATTTAATTCAATAGACGATTTTCTCGACTCATTTTAAAAATTCAACGAGGAAAATGCACTGACAAACTTCTTTTCTTTGTAAAATATTATATTTTCCTGAATGCTCCATTTGTTTTAACAGCAGGAACAGAAAGACGAGCTCGAAAAGATCACAAATTCTTGTGTGAACTTTTGGGTAATTCTGTTGATTATTTTTGTTTGGAGAAGAATCTATTCTCAGGATTGATGCCGTAAAGGGATTTTGAATCAGAAAAAATTCTCTTTTCAAATCAGTATGTGACTGTTTACAAAGAACTATATAAAAAACAGAATGAAAATTATATTATACTAGATGTCTTGCACGCGACAAGGCGCGCGCCTTTCTCTTCGATTTAATGACACTCATCTACCGATTGACCGCATCCCGAATAACGGCCCTTTTAAGTTTGAGCTCGTATTTTGCGTGAAAAATATATTTTTCATAAATTTTCCATTTTCAGTGTCCACTATAGCAGACGATGATTATTTACCATGATTTACAAAGACTATATGGTCTGCTATAGTGGACATGTAAAATTTATGAAAAATATATTTTTCATGTAAAATACGAGCTCCAAAGGACCAGACAGTGGTCAGTTAATATATTTTCCTTCATTTCTCAAATTTTCAACGAGATATTTTATTTAGTTTAAAAATAAGAAGTTGGAAAAGAAATACATTGTCCGGTCGGTAATTCTTGACGTCATAATTTGGTATTTGCCCATAACGCTTGGCTGATTCTGCGCCCTCCCGA
The DNA here is from genome assembly GCA_904066015.1 of Synergus gifuensis. NCBI lineage: Eukaryota > Metazoa > Arthropoda > Insecta > Hymenoptera > Cynipidae > Synergus > Synergus gifuensis. Next base: position 314 of record CAJFCO010017337.1, on the reverse strand, counting down.
GCGTCCCTTGACATCTTACACTGAACTGCTGCGATGAAAGTCACCTCTAACAGTCAGTCCCATTTTAATTGAGTTCTATTTTAGGCCGCCTACCTCTGAGAGTAGCCTTAAATCGATGGATGAATGTAAAGTGATTGTTAAATTAAAAACCAATTTATAAGAAATATTAACTTTTATTATTATTAATTTTTAAACACAAATATATGTATATATATATATATATATATATATATATCTTAAATCTAATTTATTCGGATTGAATGTTCTGATTAATTCTAATAGGCTTGTCACATGAGACGACCCCCTTAAATGTT
>CAJFCO010017334.1:66836-77085 GCA_904066015.1 Synergus gifuensis | reverse complement strand
AGTAGTAGTAGTAGTAGTAGTAGTAGTAGTAGTAGTAGTAGTAGTAGTAGTAGTAGTAGTAGTAGTAGTAGTAGTAGTAGTAGTAGTAGTAGTAGTAGTAGTAGTAGTAGTAGTAGTAGTAGTAGTAGTAGTAGTAGTAGTAGTAGTAGTAGTAGTAGTAGTAGTAGTAGTGTAGTAGTAGTAGTGTAGTAGTAGTAGTGTAGTAGTAGTAGTAGTAGTGTAGTAGTAGTAGTAGTAGTACTTACCATTGCAGTGTTTTTTTAAAATGCAATTATTTCTTGTGACGCACCGAACTGACTTTAGGCGCGAAGTAAATAGGAATTCAAATTTGGCGTGTCCTCGTTTATCGCGAACTGGAAGCTTTTTAGTAGAGGAAAGGAAAAGTAATTTTTAAATGATTAAAAAGTATTACAACAATAAATTTTAATATCAAACTGCAGATACACTCCAGAAGTTGAGAAAGATAACCGAACGCGATCGTATTAAGAATGTATCTGAGTCTCTTTATATTTTCAGAGAGGATCGCTGGCTTCTAATCTTTCCCTCTAGAATAATCAGAGAATCAAAAATACGTCTTAAGTAGTCAATAGGTGTTGATTAGTTCTTTCCGCCAGCCCCTAAGTCCCCTTCTCTCGGCCTAAGTTACAATTTTGATGATGGAGGAACTTGGGAACGTTATCGGTGCCGACACAGGTACTGAAGGTAAAAAAAAAATAAAATAGGAATAAAGTAATATAAGAAGATGCGAAAGTAGTTGAGATGGCCAGAGTCTCTATAGTTTAAAAGATGGTAAAGGAATTAGCAGTTTACGGCTACTGTTATCCTAAGCTGGGGCGCTATAAAATCGGTACTGTGGGTGTACTAATATAAAACAAGTTTAGGAAATTAGAGACCCTGCATTTCGTTCAAGTTTAATTTTACGACGTTAAAATGTGGTGACAGATGTTTACTTCGGTATACAATAAAGTAATTTAGATGAAAAATTCTAAAGAGGGTTTAAAGATGTAACGTTGTGTTTTATTAGAGTTAAGCCCTTTATCCAACCCAACGAACATACAATGCGCAGGTTTACGGATCATCAGCGGACGAGGCGAGCATCATCTCCAGAGCCCGTCTCTCTCGAAAAGCGGTAAGCGGTACGGTACGGTGAAAGATAGGGGGGAGGGAGACGTTACGTTGTCCATTTCGGCATTTTTAAATGCGGATGTTATTCCAGGTACGGATGAAGACAGGATTGTCCCAGGGTGGGTTGATTTTGTGTCAACACACCAAGAACACTCTAATAAGAACACTCAACTCCAGTGGAGGGGGTAAGGCAGTCGTGATCTCAAATGTGAATCAAACGGTCGGGTATAGGTGCGCCATTTCACGCAGTTTGTTTTCGCTCTGCGCATCACAGACACACATAGACAATTTGACAAATTTTCTGTTGATTTGTCTGTGATGCGCAGAGCGAAAATAAACTGCATGAAATGGCGCAGCTATACCCGACCGTCTGATACATTTTTGGGCTCACCCCCTCCATTGGACTTGAGTGTCCTTATTAGAGTGTTCTTGCAACACACCCATTCCCATCAGAAGGCACCACCATGGCCAGATATAGATATCTGGCCATGGTGGCGCCTTCTGATCAGGTATAGAGTGGGTCTTCGGGAACGATTCCAGGGAGAGGCAGGAGAGAACCAGGGGTAGGCCAGGTTTGGGACGACATATCCTATTTGCCTGATTGGTGGCCATGATGGCGCCCTCTGGTCACGCGCATTGATTTTGCTTACCGCTAGAGAAATTGTCCCATTGGTCAAAACTTTACGTGTGGGATTCAAAATGTAATTAAATTAATTCGATTTTGAATCGCGCGCCAAATTTTTATCAATAACAGCATTTTTTCAGCAGGAAGCCAACATGAGTCGTGCGCGCAGGGAGCCCCGTTTGAGAGCACTGATCTTATTCTTCAGTCCTCCGTTTGAATCTAAAAATACATAAAAATAAATACTAAAGTAAAACCATTAAGGAGGGAAAACAGTTTAGATGGCTCAAAAAATCGATTTTTTAAAATTACTTGAATAGTTAGTACAACTATTCAAGAAGATCTACCAAGCTGACGAGCGAGCGTGCGAACTTGGACTCTTCATTCTAATTTGTGAACTCGACGCAATAGCATGAAGCTCAAGTTTATCTCTTAAATTAAAATTCAAGTCTGATTTCAATTATCTCCACGCTTTCAACAGTTTTCTTCGAATTTCTAAATCCTTCAGAACAGATTGAGGAAACGAACAACATCCCCAGGACGGTTCTCATTCATAGGATCCTTGCGAAAAACTCGGAAGCTCGCCTACGCCTAGAGCCTATAAGACTTGAAACGGGCGAGTTTGCGAAAAATGAGGAAGAGTGTCTGAAACAACTGTTGGAGATTCACTTCCCGGGCGTTCGGATCAAGAGTACGTGCTTCGAGTAGTCACTGGAAAAAGGGCAGACTAGAGGTTCGCGTCCGACATAGTATCTGTTAAGAAGGTTGAATGGACTGTTGGGACCTTTGAACCTTACAGATCATCGGGAGCGGATGGATGTAGTTCTCCTACAAGAGGGGCTGGAGGATCTACGACTACCCCTGACAAAAGTCTTCAGGGCTAGTTTAGCATTGAGACACGTGCCGATGGCATGGAGGGGCAGCAGAGTGGTCTTCCTACGTAAAGCGGGTAGGGAGGGCTACACGGCTGCCAAGGATTTTAGACCGGTCAGCTTGATATCCTTCATATTGAAGGCATTGGAAAATCTGGTCGAGAGGTACATCCTGGACAGAGTGTTACCGAATAGGCAACACTGGTCAACACAGTGGTCAACACGCCTTCCAGGCAGGCTGCTCCGTTGATACGGCTCTTCACGAGGCTGTAGGTAGAATAGAGCGGCAACTAGAGGAAGGCGCGTATGTGGTAAGCACCTTCTTGGATATAGAAGGGGCCTTCCAGTAATACTCCTCCAGAAGTCATATGCAGGGAGGCCCGAAAATGCGGCGTGCCGGAACAACTAACAGACTGGATCGAAAGCATGCTCCAGTATAGGCGCCTCTCGACGGAATGGGGAGGAAGTACAGTCGGAGGAATAGCATCCAGGGTCTGCCCACAGGGGGAGTCTTGTCGCCCGTCATGTGGTGGTGCTTGGTCGTGGATGGATTACTCTGAAATCTGTATGAAGAGAGCTTTTATGTCCAAGGTTATGTGGAAGACTTCGTGATTCTAAACAAGGGAGCCCATCTGGACACCCTGATGGAGCTCACGAGGTCGGCCCTGGGTATAGTGGAGCTCTGATGCATGGCATCAGGGCTCCCGGTAAACCCGGAGAACACAGACTTGGTCGTGTTCACGAGAAAATGCATATAAGGTGGCTACGGCAACGGGCCCCTTCTTTTGCGGAAAGAGGCTCCAACTAGCCCTGTCGATGAAATATCTAGGAACTTTACTGGATAGGAAACTGAACTGGGCGGGGCATCTGGAAGCGCATTGTAGAAGGTTTATTACAACCTTCTGGCGGTGTAGAAGGGCCTTTGGAAGAACATGGGGACTGAAACCAGGAATGATCGCTTGGTTGTACTCAGCGGTCCTGAAACCAAGGCAGACGACTCTACGCAGTCGTGGTCTGGTGGCCAGGGGTGCAGCTTAAGATGATCCGAGCGAAGCTGTGCCGCTTGCAGAAGCTTATATTCAGGGCTGTTACCGGAGCAATGAGAACCACGCCAACAGCGGCAGTTGGCCTTATTCTCTGTGAGGAGCCCCTGCATGTGGTGATAACTGCGTGGGCGGCTCGGACGGTTGGACGTCTTGTTGCGTCGGGTAAATGGTTGCAGGGACCTAGACACACTAGGCTCCCTAAAGACATCGATAATCTGCCAACTCTAAGGATGCGGCAGGATAGAATAACAAAAAGGTACAGCTTCGACAAACTCTTCTGGACATACATCCCAGAAAGGGAGGCGTGGGAGAAGGAGGATGGAGACCCTCCTGCAAGGTGTCATCGTGTATACCGATGGCTCCAAGGGGCTGTATGGGAGCTGGCCTGTACGACAGCGCAGGCAAGTTAACGGATGTAGGCAGGCAAAAGCAATCCTGGGCGATCGCTGTAAGAAAGATTTGGCCGGTACCATCCTTAACTGGCCAAAGAGAGAAGTAACGATACAGATGCTCACAGGGCACAATCATTTGCATTACCATAAGCACAAAATAGGGCTGGAACCCAGCTCCGCTTGTCGCAAGTGTGGGAGGGACGATGAAACGTCCCTTCATGTCTTACGTCGGTGCCCGGTGCTTACTGGGCTCCGACAATAAACCCTTGTGTCAGCTATGCTGGAACCAGAGGAGATTAGGATGCTAACAGACAGCGACATTCTAGGCTTTGTTAAGAGGACTGGAAATGGGGGGCTAGGCAGCGTCTGGGGTTAAGGGATTAGGCACAATGGGCCTTTAGCCTGAGCGCCTGAGGGGCCCCACGAGGGTGGGGCTCCTCGCCCGATCATTTAATCTAATCTATAGGAAGTTGAATATAAGAAAGTAGCGTAAATGTCGTAGATAAAATGAGTACACAATAGTAACCGATGTAATGAAATTAAAAAAATATACACTTACAAGATTTGATATCATTGGTCTTCACTGTTGTTAGTTCAATTTGTATTTTTTCCATTACGAATCTCTTCTTAGCGTCTAAATGCACAGATAAATTTTGACCTGCTGCCCATGATCCAGACGGCTTTGATAATTTAGGAGGTGGCATCATTGTTTCCTATTAAAAATCATTACTCCATTAAATAAACATATTTACATCAACACGGAAGAAAAGAAATTTAACGAGATACTTGAACTATAAAATTGAGTATGAGACAGATCAAACGACACTCGAACGAACCACAGCTTCCCCCGCTAGTGCGGTATTTTGCTCGTATATACCCATTTACACCACGATCTTACTCCACTATCTCTATCTGTAAAGGTTATCCAGAAGTGGGAAAACGTCCTCTAAAGACATTCCAGAAGAATCCATTCAACTGGACGTCTTAAATGAAGAGACCAAGTTGCCCACACTGTGGGGGAAACTATTCTCGCACCTGCCCACCACACCGCACAGTGGTTAAAAATTGGAATTTACCCTTCATAATCGCCTACAGGTCGTATTTCTTAACCAATTTGAATCTTTTTTTTTTTTGAAATGCTCAGCATAAAATTTTGAAGAAAATTGTGGATTTCGATTTTTTAATTTTTTCCACGGAGCAACAATATATAAACAAATATAGTGACAAAATTGACCATTTCAATTTTTTGAATTTTTATCTCAAGAAAAAATATAGATAAAAACTCACTATCAGCCAGAATTATTACCCCTGCATTCATAGAACAGAATTAAATAAAAAAATATTTAACTTAATTATTATAAACAATTTTTATAAACAAATTCCTATGAGTGTTTTTTTTCATAGAAAAAATTTTTTTCTTGGCGCTAATTGCAAATATATTTCATAAGAGTCATATTTTGTAATAAAAAGTTAGCATTAGTTAATAATTATCATTTTCAAAAACATTTTTATAAACAAATTCTTTATAATTAAGATTTTCTCACATTTAAATTTATTATTCTGACCGAAAGTGATTCACAATCCTCTTTAGAGCCATTGATATTCTTCAAACTTTATAAATAAACAATATAAAATGTAAATAAAAATTTAATTAAACAATTTCCTCAATCGGCCGTTTCATTGTGGAAGAAAATTAGATTTTCTTCAATTATTATAATAATAAATTGGAGTGACAGATTGTGAATGATTGTCACCGATTGCGACAAAAATTGTTAATAACAATTACGCAAGTTATTATATAGTGCTCCACATTCAATTTTGCAATCACTGTTAGCTTATTGTTGAATAATTTCAGTGGAAAACCGTCCTTTTTACAAGTGAAAATGATCAATTTTAGTTTTTTTATTGTTTATAACAATCTTTTAAATTATTTATTACTTAATTTCGTTGGTTAGTCATCGCAATAAATGTCATTCCAATTAATTATTATAATAATTGAAGAAAATCCCATTTTTTTCCACAATGAAACGGTCGAATTGGGGAATTGTTTAATTAATTTGTTATTAATATTTTATATTGTTTATTTATAAAGCTTGAAGTATATAAATGGCTTTAAAGAGGATTGTGAAACACTTTCGGTCAGGAAAATAAATTTAAATGTGAGAAAATTTCAATTATAAAGAATTTGTTTTTAACAATGTTTATGAAAATGAAAATTTTCAACTAATGCTAACTTTTTGTTATAAAATATTACTCTTATGAAATATATTTGCAATTAGCGTCAAGAAAAAAATTTTTTCTATGAAAAAAAATACTCATAGGAATTTTTTTATAAAAATTGTTTATAATAATTAATTTTTTTATTTAATTCTGTTCTATAAATGCAGGGGCAATAATTCTGGCTGATAGTGAGTTTTTATCTATATTTTTTCTTGAGATAAAAATTCAGAAAGTTGAAATGGCCAATTTCGTCATTATATTTGTTTATATATTGTTGCTCTGTGGAAAAAATTAAAAAATCGAAATCCACAATTCTCTTCAAAATTTTATGTTGAGCATTTCAAAAAAAAAAAAAAAAAGATTCAAATCAATTAAGAAATACGACCTGTAGGCGATTATCAAGGGTAAATTCCATTTTTTAATCACTGTGCACCGGCCAGTTAAAAATTGTCCAGTGGAACAGGAAAGATTCGAACATATTGCCCAGCGGGGACATCGCCGAGGTTACGCTTCCAGCTTCTGTAGAACCTGTAAAGATTGGTGTATTATTGGCGGTAGCATTTGAAATTAAGAATAGATAGGAAAAAAGTAGTCCCCTTTTTCTAAAAAACGTCTTTGCATTGGTCTCTATAAACGTGTTCCTTTATACTAAAAATCAGACATTAAAGCTCTGGGTGAGATTAATTCTGAATCCAGTTTTCTACCTCCTTAAGGGGGGAGTCTGCTTTTGGAGGCCAAAAAAAGCGTTTTTCAGCAATTTTTTGAAAGGGAAGGAAATGATTACGGAAAGCGAAATTTTGAGAACATATTCTACTATATTTTAGCTTTAAAAAATAATTCTTGTAATTATAAAATATAAAAATTGTTCAATTAATGGCCATTTTGCCGGTGCGCTTGGAGTCCGCACGTTTTAATCTCTGCCGGTGATGGAGGTCGTATGGTGCATCGGAAACAGTCGGCACAAAATATTTTTAATTTTTATAAATTTGTTTTCTATATGAGCTAAGAAAGTTCAACAAAAATATTTTTTAAACAATTTTTTTAAAAACTTAGTAATTTTTTTTTTAAAGTGAATTTTTTTTCAAACTTCGAAAAAATTTGGAATTCGGCAACTTTTTCGGTATTTTCTTAGTTCATATAGAAAACAAACTTAAAAAAATTAAAAATTTTGTTGTGCCGACTATTTCAGATGCACCGTACGACCTCCATCACCGGCACCGATTAAAAAGTGCAAACTTCAGGCGCTCCGGCAAAATGTCCATTAATTGAACAATTTTTATATTTTGTAATAACAAAAATTATTTTTTAAAGCTAAAGTAAAGTAGAATATGTTCTCAAAATTTCGCTTACCGTAATCATTTCCTTCCCTTTCAAGAAAATTGCTGAAAAAACGCTTTTTTTTGGCCTCCTAAAACAGACTCCCCCCTTAAGACTGATGGAATTTTAAAAACATTCATGTAAAAAAACTAAGATTCAAGGGGCGCAACAAGCACGGGGTTCTAGGTGTCAGGACATCCAGAGTCCAAAAAGTAGTTCGAGTACACCTACTTGCAATGTGCGTGTGTGTCCAAATTATTAGACGGATAATAAAATTTCAGACTAAACGCACTTTTTGAGCGTTCGGATTCTATTTCTTTTCTTTTTTTTTATCCAGTTGAAATGTGTAGGGTGGCTCCCGACACCCACTGTCTTGAGATCCTTCTTATGTAAAGTTTCGTGCTGCCGCGCCAAGCCGACGCCGATTTTTATTCTGCGCGACGATACATAGTGAGATGGCGAAGAGCTGGCCAAAACACCAAAAAAAATTTTCGATTTCGAAAATCAGAATACACTGTACTGACGATTTTAGTTCTTCCTATTGATGTCTTTCTGAGAACTCGGGTTCGCTCCCAAATATAGATGAGGGGAGGTGAGGAGTCGAGAGAAAGGCGCCGCGAGCCTGAAGCGAACTCGGCAGTAGCGTATCTACAATGTGGATAATATTGTAAATAATTATAAATAAATACAAATATCAATAAATGTTATTAAAAATTTGCAATAATTTGAAATAAAAATTACTAATAAACAGAATCAAAAGCATAAGAAAGCTCCATTTAAGCGCCACTTAAGCGTGGCCTATTCGGTCCTGCTTCAACGAAGGAGGCGAGCAGCAAACCAGCCGAGAACCGTGATCGTCTATTAAAACTCAACTCAGATACGATTGAACATTTTTAATCGTATCTCGGGTACCCATGAAGATTTTTTAAGTTTTCTTGGCTTAAATTAAAGATAAGATTTCAGACTATGTTTTAGACTCTAAGCTTTTTGAAAAAATTTTCCTAAACCATGCTAAAAGTTGAAGTTGAGGTAGAAAATTTTAGAAAATTTTGAATTTTGTTTTTAAACTCCTCACGTGCTGTATTATTTTCAGAAGGTTAAAAAAACATGTGTTGGGTACCACTGGACGTGGAATTTCATAAGCTTTCCAACTGTTTTTTTAAGAATGTCCTATTTCTTTTTTTCAATGAGATATCGTGGTTCGAAGTCAGCAGTGATTTTTATTAGCGCTCACGTGAATCGTACGCACAATTTCCGACGGTAGCGTAAGCAGTCAAATAAGTATTTTAAAGGCGTGTAATATTTACCATATAACCGAATTTAGAAAAGATACTTGGAAATATGTTAAAGGTTTGAGATTAAGTCCACCTAACCTCAAAACGTCTCCCTTTTTATCTTTTCTGTCATTTTCCAAAGTTTCAGAGAAAAATTTTTATATTTGTAGCCGTAAATTTGGGAGTTTTGAAAACCAATTAAAATCGATCATTTTCCCAAGTATCACATGGCCAAGTATAATGAATGACTGCAAAATTTATTCCTAATTTTGGCTAAATATCTCTTGCACTACATTCAGAATTAGAAGCTTCAGGAAGAAAGGAATGTAAAAATCGTGTGACAGCTTTATTCTGTGCAAACATAACTGGAAGTAATCGAATTCCTTTGTTGATAATTGGAAAATTTAAGGGGATATTTCTATTTGACCGAACCAAAAAATTGATTTTTTTTCCATTTTTTGATAATATATAGTATGTAGAATTTGTACACAAAAGGATTTTTTTGGTTTAGATTTCTTAACAAAGCTACAGCAGGGTCAACTGCGCAGTGTTGAGGGTACTCAGCCGCACGCTGTGGAGGGCCGCCTGGGCTATCAGGCAGGCAGGTCACAAATGTGCTGCTAGAGGCCAGAATTATTAGGAGGGAGCAACAATAGGCCGAAAAAGGCCCTTTTAAAGAAGAAGGAATTTTGTATGGACCAGGCATAGCAGATTAACAGAATAACTGTAAGTACTATGATAAACTTTAAATGCGTTTTTCTGAAAACACGATTTTTTTAAATGGCTGACATGATTCCGTCCAAACCACTGGACCGATTGAGCTCTACATTGGAGGACATGTTCAGCAGATGTTTGGCTATAATTCGAACTAAGATAAATAAAAAATAATGATTTTTGAATTTTTAGCAATCCAAAAACTAAAAAACAAAAAAGTCTAAATTCGCAAAAAAATTTCAAATAGTCGCCATTTTGTCAATTTTTAATATTTTTGATTTTTTCTAGTTCAGACGATAGCCGTATTCATGTATTTTAAGAACCTATTCGATTTTTTTGTTTCAGATGCCGTGGAGCAGCTGAATCATGTCAGCCATAAGAGGGTATCGTTTCTGAGACACATTTTTTGAGGAGCTACAACGCCCCATATTATTTTTTTTTAATTGGTACCCATGTGTTTTTGTGTTTTAAGACCTGCTTAAAAATATTTTTAAAAAATTTATTCAAAAATATTAACAATTGTAGTTCTTATGTATTTTTGAAAAACGCCTGAAAAAAGCTCGGTCAAATAGAAATACCCCCCCTCCCCCTTAAAACTCCACAATGCCTGAGCGATTTAATATTATAAAGGAACAGATATATGGAATAGATGTGCATAGATAAAAAC
>CAJFCO010017334.1:24702-36836 GCA_904066015.1 Synergus gifuensis | reverse complement strand
AACTAGGTCTGTTGCCTCTAATAATTAATATTTATGAAAAAATAACAAAATGGCGGACAAAAATCGAAAAAAATGCATTTTTTTCACTGTTTTTTTTGTTTAAAAAATTAGTAAAAATGTAATTTTTTTAATATATTAGAGGCAACAGACCTAGTTCAATATGTGCAGAATGTGTGGTTTAAATTTTATAAGGATCGGTTGAGTAGTTTTCATAAAATCCTTGGTACCGTTTTAAAAACGTTGTTTTGAGAAAAATGCGTTTAAAGTTTTTTTTTTTTTTTTTTTTCTTTTTTTTTCCTTTTTATTAGTTGTTTCATTGATTCTAGGTATTTGGGATTAAATACAAGTATTTCTCGGTAGTCAAAAAACTAAAATTTTTTTTTTCATTTTTGTTATTAAATAAACAAAAATAAGATTTTTTTTCAAAATATGGATTAACAGTTTTGTGCAGAATTTTATAAGCTTCAATATAAAAAAGAAATAGCTGAATATCAATTTGTCCGCAAAATGTTTTTTTAACCCACTCATGTGCGCGCTCAGGTAAGCGCTCCGAGGTAGTGATGTTCAGGTACGAAAAAAATATAGTTACACTGCTCCGATCTTTTTGAAATTTTGACATAATATTTCTAGATACATATTCTTTCGAAAAATGTAAGAAAAAAAAAATCGATTTTTTGAAAGTGGTAAAGTAGAATAACCCCTTAATTGTCTCGATTACAGTAAAGAAATTGTAATTTGTGAGGCAACCCTTATAAGGTCAACTGAAGATTGTGTGCTAAACTCAGAATCCAACGTAATAAAATTAAAGAAAACTTTGAAATTAGTGAAAAAAAAAGCTATAAAAAAAATGTAACAATACCGTTATCTTCGGAAGAACTGAATCTCCTACAAGACCACTTATTACCGCTACAAAAACAAATTAATGTCGACACCCTAACCGACTCCAGTAAAACACTAGATGAAATAGAAAGCTCGCTAAGCAGAATTAAGGCCGATCGTCGTACTCTATCATGGACCGAAAAAGCGCATGATATGTTCAAGTATTTGAGTTATTTAGCAGTTATCATAATTGTACTTTTTGCGTTTTACAAATGTGGTATATTAGAATTAGCAAGCAAATGTATGCCGAAATTTTGTGTTAAAATACGTTGTCCTACAAACAATATAACGAATAATTTAACATTGCAACACTCGGTTGTATATGTGCCCTCAGCGCTCGATATGAATAGTAACACTGCATCGGCAGAACCTTTAGTGGAAAATCGACTAGTTAAATTAAGACGAAAAAATTAGGTTCTTCCGGGAGTAAGAACATTCTAGCGTCAGGGGTAGCTGCTGCTGCTAGCATTCTAGCATAGCCAGTTCTAAAAACAACATAAAAAACAGGATGTGAGGGTCCCTTTGGTCCCCTCCACCTACATTCCTTTAAGGAAAGCGCCTGCTTGGACCCACCCTGTGACCCTTAGAGTTAGTTATATGGAATTCTTCGCTACGTCTAGACTTACTCTATAGCTCTGTATCTTTTTACTCAATAAATCATTTGTTTATATCAATGATACTATTTATACGTATGTAAATAATTCAGCCTTTTCCCAGACCGTCACATCTTACACCTCTGTAATAAATTATACAAATCTTTTCTAGATATGTTTACAAAAATATATGGAAAGGAAACAATCATACAGTTTGTCAACCGTAAACAACTATTAGAGCTGAATATATGATTTTTTTTTATTTTAGCAGAAATTGATCTACTGGAAACCATCACTCCACGCAAATGTGTTTTGCACCTCTTTAAATAAATTTTTTAGGACGCGGTATCAACTGATTCTAGAAAATCTCCGCTATTCTTTTTTACACTACAATAAAAACTTTAAGAAAAAAATATTCAGTTGAATAGGCAGCGACACTTTTTTTCTAATAATTTGACAGAACTAAATAAATTGGATGGAAAATAGGGCCAAGAAATTTTCTTGACATCCTTCAGCAACCCATTAATTACTCTTAAAAGAAATTAAATTTTAAAAAGTTTAAGGAACATAAAGTGGCCCAATCCATTAAGTAACCATTTTTCAATAGTACAATCTACGGTATTTATCATTTCGCCATTCACCACTTCTGGAATGTTTTCACCAAAACTCATGAGGTCAAAGGGCTACAGCGAGTTCATGACCATTTCATAGAGTTAGGTCGAGTCATTCAAGTGCACTAAGATTTTTCAATAACAATCTTGTTATTTTGCAGGACTTCCCATCTGCAATCTATTCAGTTGAGACACAGTATGTCTGTTTCCGGCTCCTGGCCACCGTGCAGTCATCTACACAAATAAAAAAAAACTTCTTAAAAACATGCTTTTCTGTAAAAATGCATTTCAAAGGAGAAAATAAATTCTTTTAGTTTCTGAAAAATTGTCATATACACATTACTAAAAGTAAGAGTGTGGATGTCTTTCGCTTGTATCAGGAAAATTAATTTTATTGCTGTAACACAGGCCTGCAAAAATTACACTTTTGAATCTCCACAGAGATCTGAAGGTGCTTTTCTAAATAATTTTTTTGTGCTGAATCCGAACCTGGTAGCAAAATTTATCTTACATGTTAGGAGTTTTAGATATTTTAACCTAAACAGCCGTTTTTTAAATTAGCAGATGGAAATAATTTAGACTCAACAAAATAAGGCAAGATTTTATCGTGATCTAACCAGTTAAGCGTCAGCTTGCTAAGCACCGCAAAATGCGCAACACCTGGTGCGAAGCACGAGGCTAAATGAGAATTTACCCACGCAGCGGGCAGATTTTGTTTAAATTACTTATCTTTAATGTTTCATAAACAATAAACATCTTCATTCAATTTTATATTATATATGATATTACCATAGTTTTTGCTGCCATTGTGCTTGGTATACAATCCTTATCTGCCCATAACATTTAAATAATTTTCATGTGAAAAAATATGAGTGGAAAAAAATTTTCATAATTAAAATATGTTTACAATGCAGTGAATCTTTTTTATTAGCAATTTTTTGGGCTAATTTATTCCAACTTGTTTTAGAGACAAAATTTTTTGATAAAATACTATTCGCCATATTAGATGTGCTATTTTGAATTTCGGAATTTTTACTACAAAGTCGTAATCAGCGACCAACAAAACCCTCAATAGTGATTGTAATTATAATTATAATGAAAAATCCTTTGATAGAAATTTTTGAAAAAATTGGTTTGGTAAAACTTTCGGTTTTCAGATACCCAAGAAAATGGAGTTCATTAATATTAAGTGTCCTATACAGTTGTAAATATTTAACCATATCTGAAACCACGTACATGTATTTCTGTACATTTTTTCATGAGAAATACAAATCTTTTGAACAAATGAATGAGCATCATCGCCTTCAACAGTACAGTACAGTGCCCTGCATTAATGCCTTCCTTTGTAAACATGTCAACCCAACCCTGGTTTCCATTAGAATCTTATGGAAACCAGGGTTGGGTTGACATGTTTACAAAGGAATGCATTAATGCAGGGCACTGTACAATCGGGCGCACAACCACCATAAAATCTAGCAGTTTAATTTTGATTTTTTCTCATTGAAAACGCTTTTATTAAAATTACTTTTATGATTTGTATACAATGATTTGTGTATTTGTGTACACAAAACTTTTAAACAAAAAGTTAACGTATTTACCGTGTGATGGATTCGTATTTTATAATCGAAAAGACGCTGCTTTTTCACTGCTAGCCGGTAGCACGTATGGAGTCCGAATTTGATATCGCCCAGTAGTGGGGGCCCTATTACTCGGAATTCTCATCCATAACCGACCGTGGACTAGCTCACGGAGGTTGTCCTGTAATTTTCATCTGAAAACATCGACAAACGGTCTTTTTTTTGCACTTTTAGATTAGAATATCTCAAAATACCTGAGAAAATAAACTTTTTTGCCAAAGTAAACGTGGTGAATTCCGTGCTGATCTTATACAAATCAAACCTTTACATCATTGATATCTTTTAAACTTTGGCTATTTATTTGTGGAAAATTATATTAGCCCATAAGTAAAAAAATGATTTTGATACGGTAAAAAAAAAGGTAAAAAATTTTCAAGTCTGCCATTTTGAATTTTTTTTTTTTTCGGATTTCAACTATCCTAGTTCATGCGATAGCGACAAGACTATTCTTTATAAATTTCGTTGATTTTTGTGTTTTCAAGCCTCCAAACTTGAGATATCATGGCGACCAGTTTTTAAAATGGGTAACTTCCGACAGCCATACCAGCCAGATTTATCATTTAAAACAAAAATTGTAATAGTGTTTTATATCTATATTCATGTGTGAAAAGTTAGAACCTGTAATATAAATTTTAATTAAAAAAAAAATTCTTAAAAAAAAAGGTGAAAACTTTGGTACTAACCCCTTACCACCTTACAAATAAAGTAGTTGACGAAGCGAATGAATATCGCACAGGTTCTTAGTCTTAGCCGCACGTATATGACAATTTTTTTGATACTGAAAAAATAGTAAATTACGATACAAGTGGGGAAACCTTACACAAGTACATTGACCCTGTCTCCTGTGTATCACGTACTATTTTTTTAAAATAAATTTATGGAGACTTTCAATCTACCTGTAAATCGTTTGATACTGATGTCAATCGTGGTTTTTCCACATTCAGAGAATTTGAAGGTTCCCATAAATGCATATAGAAACATTTATTTTCTATTTTTGAATGCATTTTTAAATAAAAGTATCTTTTTCGAAAGAATTTTTTTAGGTATAACATATTATTCATGTTACACATGTATGCTAATCAGCTATTCAATTGCGCAGTGTAAATTCTCAAGATTTCACATGGGAATGAAATATCGATTAAGCAAGAAAAAAATTATGCAACACTTTTTGTTTAAGACTTTTTAAGGCTATTGGAGCGTTTTGAAAAATGAAAATTTTCATGTAGAATCAGTCGAATTCTCACCTCACGATTTACTTTAGATGACAAATTTGCAAATATACATTGTATGACGGGTCCTTCCATCGAGATCGGTTTCTTGATGGCAAAAAGGGGAGCTAGTGTCTCATTTTTAGCAAAAACTGATAGTTTTGTTTAAGTAATAGATTTGAGATATGAGAAAAAAGCAGGGTTCAGACAATATTTTAGAAAGAGTGAGCAATACTTACAGATGTAAAAATCCCTTTTTCCTTGTAAAAGAGGTAAATCACTACACTCGCGGATAGATACACAAACTCGGAATTTTTTTTTAGGAATAATATTATTCCCAGTTATGTGGGAAAAGGTGAAAATAATTATTTTGACAAGATTCTTTGGATGGAAAGTACATTATAATAATGTCTCTTTCATCCTCGTGTTCGTCTTGTCCAACGAAGCACATTGAAGATTCCGCCGGTAAGCAGTTGTGCTGCCATATCGACGTTTGCCGGGTATTTCAAATGTCATACAATTTACACTGAAACCTAGATTTCTGTCCTTCTCAGAAGTTGGGTCGCTCCCAAACTTAGATGAGAGGAGGTGAGGAGTCGAGAAGAGAAGCACCGTGAGATCGACAATGTTCGGCTCGGCAATAGCGTAGCCACAAGTGGGTAGTACCCGCTAAGTCAGTTAGCTCTAGTTCGCAAAGTGAAACTGGTACATACGCCACTGACTTACGACTTGCACGTTCCCTTGATACGTGTCTACTGACCAATCAAAGCTGTGAAGTTGTATCAACTTTTGTGCTCATTCAATGAGCACTTTGCTTCCTGTAAGCAAATATGATTTGCTTCCTCATAGAGGAAGCATTAAGTATTCTTTACATAATCATTAAATTTTTATTATTTGAGTAGTTATATTCAAAAAATTCATTTTCGAAAATTACAATAAAGCACAACTTTCTTATTTTTCAATGAAATGCATTAATCTTATAGGTCAATCGATTCGTCTCGACGCAAGGAACCTTTATTTTCCTTACGTCAGCTTTTAATTTTGAATATTTGAGAAGTTATAGTTGAAAAACTAATTTTTTTAAATTAAATAGAACCATAACTTTGTTATTTTTCAATGAAATGAAATAATATTATAGACCAATCGATTCGTCTCGACATAAAGAATATTTATT
Organism: Synergus gifuensis; assembly: GCA_904066015.1. Classification (NCBI taxonomy): domain Eukaryota; kingdom Metazoa; phylum Arthropoda; class Insecta; order Hymenoptera; family Cynipidae; genus Synergus; species Synergus gifuensis. Next base: position 30,734 of record CAJFCO010017334.1, on the reverse strand, counting down.
TTCCTTACGTCAACTTAAAATTTTGGTTATTTGAAAAGTTATAGTTAAAAATTAATTTTTGAAAATACAATTAACCATAACATCCTTATTTCTTAATGAAATGCATTAATTATATAGGTCAATCGATTCGTCTCGATAAAAGGAATCTACGTTTTCCTTACATCAGCTATAAATTTTGAACATTTCAAAAGTTATAGTGAAAAAATGAATTTTACGAAAATTATAAAAGTACATAAAACTTGTAAAATTAAATATTTTGTTAAACCTTTGTAAGAAATTCAAGTAGGTATATAGTGGAATAACTATGCAAAATTTCATAAATTTATCTACGCGTTTTCCAGAAATTGCTGGATCGTGACATACATCCGCGCACACACAAGCACGTACGCACGCACGCACGCACGCACGCACGCACGCACGCACGCACGCACGCACGCACGCACGCACGCACGCACGCACGCACACACACACAAGCACGTACGCACGCACGCACGCACACACACACACACACACACACACACAGATATATATATATATATACACATCCGGACAATTTTTCAGGACATCATGTTAGATATATTGACCTTAAAATATGTGGAAAAAAACCCTTTTTAGGAAACTGGACTTTGTCACCACTACAAAGTTTCCTCTGTAAGGAAGCAATAAAATTAAAGAACTATCAACAAAATAAGTTAAAAATAACATAAATAATGTTAACTTACCGGCGGAATCTCCAATGTGCTTCGTCGGACTTGGCGTGCATGTCGTTCGATGTTTCCGCTTTCAAAGTGACAATACGTACACGAGGATGAAAGAGACATTATTCTGATATACTTTTCATGCAAAGAATCATGTGAAACTAATTATTTTCACTTTTGTCCAAATAATTTGGAATAATATTATTCCTAAAAAAAAATTCCGAATGTGTGTATCTATTCGCCAGTGCAGTGATTTACCTCCTTTAAAAGCAAAAAGGGATTTTGACATCTGTAAGTATTGCTCACTCTTTCTAAAATATTGTCTGAACCCTTCTTTTTTCTTGTATTTCAAATCTTTTATTTATACAAAATTATCAGTTTTTGATAAAAATGAGATACTAGCCCCTCTTTTTGCCATCGAGAAACCGATCTCGATGGAAGGACCCGTCAAACAAATTTTTCATCTAAAGTAAATAGTGAGGTGGGAATTTGACTGATTCCATAGATTTCACGTCTTTTTTGTTTTTTGTTCCAGCACTCTAACAGCCTTAAGGTCTCTAATTAAAAATCTGTAGGAAAATTTATTTTTATTTTATTAAATACAAAATTTAGTATGATGTATACGCTTAGAAAACCAAAAGAAAATATCAATTTTAAAAAGTCGATTAATCTATAAAAAAAAAGATGACATTTTTTTAGCTATTCCTAAAATAGCTCAGTCCACAATAGCAATTCCCGCCCGCTTGTCGGCGATTACCGCCCGCTTGTCCGCGATTCCCGTCTGGTTACCGAGCGGGCGAGAATCACTCACTTTGCGCCACAAAAACGTGGCGAGAATCGGGTCATTCCCGCCTAGTAGGACAAAAATAGATGTATGGCCTAGTGTTAAATGTTCAAATTTTGTTTTTAAGAATAAAGTATAACAATATTCAAATGAATAATTTAGTTATGAGCTTTCCCACAAGCGTGAGCAGAAATCTAGTTTTTAATCTTGTAGATGCGGCACGCCCAATTGGTACCGCGCCCACCCAAGAATTTATATTTGGAATAAATTAGTCCAATAATGTCAAGGGCGGATCCAGAAACTGATTTTTTTTGGGGTGGGAGGCGATTCGAAAAATTATGAAAGAGCTACTTTGTAATGGCTGCGTGCATGGTCAAAAACATGAGATAAACTTGCAATTCAAGAACCTTTGGGCCCAGCGGGACGATGGCCTCAGAGCCCCTACTAATTGAGGGCGTTGGATAAACAGACTTGGAAACTCGTGAAAATAAAATTTTTTAAATATGATTCTAATTGCGGCCCTATGACCGTATTTATGTTAGGTTAACTATATATGGGAGATATAGAGACAACTTACCAGATATGTTGGATCCTGAGTAGTCCTGGGTCCTATAAAAATGAAATTCCTTTCCAGCTTTGATGAGAGAATGAATATTTTGTCTGAAAATATTCATTTTCTGGAACGGAGCAAATGCAGACAGAGCAGACAAGTCCCGAGAAAGAGAAACTAAGTGTCAGACGCACTCAATTATATGAATAATTTTTAGGCAAAGCACCTACACTAATCGAAAAAACCGTCCAACAGTTGAATTTTGGATTTCATATTCTTTGAAATTCCAACATGAAATTCGCGATTCATTTCGACACAAAACTGTCATTTGTGTTCTAAATCTCCAAAACACGATTATGAAAGGCTTACAGGAAAGAGAAACACAATAAGAAGAACGTGCCGTAAATATATCTTTGTAAGTACAAAAAGTGACCGCTGCGTATATTACGGAGCATTCTGCTTATTGTGTTTCTCTTTCCTGTCAACCTTTCATAATCGTGTTTTGGAGATTTAGAACACAAATGACAGTCTTGTGTCGAAATGAATCGCGAATTTTGTGTTGGAATTTCAAAGAATATGGAATCCAAAATTAGACTGTTGGACGGTTTTTTCGATTAGTGTAGGTGTTGTGTCTAAAAATTATTCATATAATTGAGTGCGTCTGACACTTAGTTTCTCTTTCTTGGGACTCGTCTGCTCTGTCTGCATTTGCTCCGTTCCATAAAATGAATATTTTCAGATAAAATATTCATTCTCTCATTAAAGCTGGAAAGGAATTTCATTTTTATAGGACCCAGGACTACTCAGGACCCAACATATTTGGTAAGTTGTCTCTATATCTCCCGTAAATAGTTAACCTAACATAAATACGATCATAGAGTCGCACTTAGAATCATATTTAAAAAAGTTTATTTTCACGAGTTTTCAAGTCGGTTTATCCAACACCTTTAAGAGTCCCCCCACAACAATGCGGAAAAAATTGAAAATTTTCGAATTTTTTCAAAAATTGATCCCGAATTAGATGTAAGTAAAGAAAAAAATATTCTTTGATGTAATTGTTGGCAGGGGTTTCACTTGAGTATACTTGATAAAATCCAGAAAAGTTTTAGGCGCCTCCTCCATCGCATGTTAATCCCAGAGCCTCCAAATTCTAAATGTGGCCCTGCCCGTAGTGTGGATAAAATCCGTCCCCGGGTAGGCCATTCATGCTTATCCTGCTACGGCCTTTCGTAAAAACTTTTGAAATTCCTTAACATTACTCAAAGTCCCATGAAATATTATTAAATCCTTTAAAAGATCAATAAGTTTCTTCAATTGCTTAGAAATTCCTTGAAATACCGTGAAATCCTTCAATATCTCTAAAATCTCAATACATTTCATAAAATTCCTTTGAATTTCTTAATATTACTTAAAATCCCATGAAATGTCGTTAAAACCCTTAAAATTTCTGAAAATTTTTCAGAATTGGATGTAATTAATTGCATTGGTTTTGAAATTGCAAAAATGCTTATTTGAAAGACCTAAAATTGTGCTGAATTTCAAATTGTCAATGCAATGTTGTTTTCTGCGCACTGTAGTGCTCGTATAATATTGCTAATGTATGTATATACATATTTATAAATGTATATACATGCATACTTGAATGAATACTCACCAGAAGAGATGGTTCTGGATTTTTCTGTTTGGCCACAGACTGGTTAGCTTCAGCCACTGCTCTCAATAACAAGGACTGAGTAGCTCGTTTCTGAGTTGGCTGTAGCGGCTTCAAAGGTCTCGGCGTCACAATAACTTTGCTTGGAACTTTGCAATCTCTAAGGTTCTCATCTTCTGCGTCGCTAATTTCCTTATCGTTTGATTGCAATCTATTCCGACTGCTGTTTTCTGGTAAGATTTTTTGAACTGCCACCACGTGAGACTTGACGGGTCCGACATTTATTAGGGACTGGTCTTCATCATCTAAATCATCTAAATCATCTGGAGTAGGTAAATTTAGAAAATTCGAGTCTTTATCTAAATCAAAGTGTCGCAAAATAGGGAAATTGGACTTATTTTCAACTCGGAATTTCTTTTTTATTGGTCCCAATCTGTACTTAACGTTTTTGCCTTTGAAATTGCTTTGTTCTAATTCTGATCTTCTACTTTCCATCCTCTTTGTCATTTCGTGCATTTTGGTACTATTGTTGGAGGCACCTAAACGAGTTTTAATTGTAACAGACGTTTTGTCTCTTGCTTCCATTTTTTCTCTCGATTTTAATTTTTCTCTTGCTTCTACACTAATATTTGGTTTAAAATCTCTGCCACTTCCAAGACGTTGCTTAATATCAGTTGTTTTTTGTGCCCCGCGTAATTTTTCCTCAGCAACCTGAATTTTTTTAGAATTGACGCTACCTGGCAAATTTCGCGATCGCGAGAAATTATTTCTGTAATTGCTATCTTGAAATTGATGCTCTCCGTGTCTAAGACGATTATCAAAACTTCCTCTATTTTGAAATTCAAATTTCTTTTTGGGCGAAACAATACCGAGACGATTCTTGATAGAGACGACAGATGTTATTTTAGGTTTGCAGACACTAGACTTGAGTTTTCTGCTTTCACGGTCGCTCGAATCATCTTCAGTACTTTCTGAACGTTTCCGATATTCAAGATTTTTATCCAAGTCGAGATTAGTCGAGTCTACTGCATATTTATCAGAAACAGATCCGTTTGATTTGGAGAGATGACTACTGGGGTTGGAAGGAGATTGATGCGTAATAACTTTATTTGAGCCAGAAGTTTGCAATTCATTTGAAGAGAGTGTTGTTTTTCTAGAATCATCAGTCAACTCTCTTTCGCTGGCTTCAGTTAAATTATTCTGAGCAGCCTCTATAGGTTCGTGTGCCGATTCTAACTTACTCGCTTCTGTTTCCTTTCCAACTTCGTTATCTTTCTTGTCCTCATCTTCTTTCAAATTTTTTCCCAATAATTTGTGTGCTACTTCCGTCGCAGAATGATCTTCCAAAAAGGATGTGGCACTTTTCCGTTTCTTACGCTCTTCTTCCTGCTTTACAATTACTGAAGGTACTAAATCTCGAGGTGTTTTTTTTTTGACAACAGTAACTTTCTGCAATTTCTTCAATACTTGATCATGCAACCAATCCACGAATGGTGCAGTGTTGTCTTCTAAAAACAAATGCAGATCTTCGTGCATTTGCTGTCGTGTTTTTTTGTTTACTACCATTACTAGTATATAGTCGGGCAATTCTTCGTCATAACGAACACCTAGTTCCAACAGTTTTGCACGAATAGCGCTCTGAAAATCAATACATCAAATAATTAACAGTAATAAAGTATGATTACTATATTTTGTCTATCTTTTACATATTAAAGACAATTTTTTCTGCTGTTGAAAATCTTTAAATTATGCGATCAAAAATGGAATATATGCGAAATTCTGCTTCGAAAATCTGAATTATGCGAAATTATGCGATGAAAAAATCAGTACTATAATTCATTTAAATGTTCAATACCCGCATGATTATTACTTGCTTTAGTCACACATAAAGGTTATAATACATGAATAGGCTTCGAAAAACAAAAAGAACATGTTTTCAGCTATGATATTAAACATTTATTTTGAAACATATTGGGTCTATAACTTAATTCGTGCGGTTTGCCAAGAGATAGTGTAACTTGATTATTATTCCATCGTTCCAATATTCCGAACATGCGTTGGAAAGCTACTATCATTGTGCGTCTGTTTCAGTATATGTCATTCATTTGAAGCGTAAACAACAATAATTTTTTTTCACTCAAATATGTCGAACTTCGTGCCTGGAAAGTGTTTTTGCGGGGAGTTCTTCTTCATTACTTTAATATGAAGAAAATTGCTGCCGAAAGACATCGTATTTTGGTGGAAGTTTATGGTGAACATGCTCTAGCTGAGCGAACGTATCAAAGTGGTTTGTACGATTTAAAAGTGGTGATTTTGGCTTGGAAGACGAAGAACGTCCTGGGCAGCCAA
>CAJFCO010017334.1:1165-11227 GCA_904066015.1 Synergus gifuensis | reverse complement strand
ATGAGATATGTGTGTACTTTATAACATTATGACCACGAAGTAGTATACCGGATTCACCGGAATCCGGTGACCCTTCGGGCTTGAAGTAGTTATGGATAAGCTGAAGCATGTGTTCTCGTTGACAGGAAAGGAAATTACTTGGGTAAAACCCATAAGCTTCCATGGTCTATAGAATTAGCAAGCAGTAATCATAAAATTTAATAAGATTCTAGTAAAAAGGAAATAAGGGTCTTTCGTTTCAAACCTCTCGAGTTTACAACTGTCAGATGTTTCTTACTTTCTAAACGTGATTCACATGGGCTTCTAAAATTTATATAGCTATTTTTATTATTAGTATTTTTATGGGTATAAGTAAGTGGGAAATTCCTTTGGGAATTTTGAGGGACTTTTTCTGATGGAAAAGTTTCTAACTCCTTTTTTAAACATTTATATACCTTAATACAAAATTTTGTGATTAAAATTATTTATTTTGAATTTTCGCGCGTCGATAATGCAGAACGAGTGAGATATAGTCACTATAGTAGCAGACGACAGTCTGTGGCGCTCTCGTAGCTAAAGCAATGAAAATCCCAAGGAAGAGGAACCGTGATTGTGGGCTGTTTTTCACCAGATAAAGCACAGGCGTTAGGTATCCTTATACTACTTCGTGATTATGACTCTCAAAACAAGTGTATACTTTAAGGGTTAAGGCGTTTTTAAGACGTCCTTAAAACGTTCTCCTTATAAAAGTTTTCTTATACCATATGTTCCCGTTATAAAAGTTTCCTTTTATTATAATTGGATACATTTGTTTAAAACTTGCAAAACACAGAAAAATAAACCTGTTAAAGTTACAGATTCAGATCTGTTAAACATTTCTCTTACAATAACAGATAAAATCTGTTAATCTTATAACTCTATCTCTAAAATTTACAGACATACTTCTGTTAGAGTCATCTGCTAACATAGAAGAAAGAATCTGTTATATTTACAGCTCATAAAATCTGTTGATTCGAAACGATGAAAATTTGTAAATTTAACAGAAGAAATCTGCAAATTTTACAGATTCAATCTGTTCAATTTAATATTTGTGCATGATTGAGTGCATAGTGAAAAAGTGTGGGAGACTCCATCTCATGAGTTAGGGTAATGGTTAAGGTCGTGGACTACATACACTACATAGACAGGTAGAGCCATCTATTGGCAAATTCCGGTTTCATATTTACACACCTGGTATATCACACACACACATCACATCACATGTGTCAATGTGTGTTTTCACGCGATACTTTCTAATTGGCTGATTCTCCAATATGGCGGTGTTTCGGAAGTTCTTTTCATTGGTCGTGCGCCGTAACACACCTTGTCTCTATTACATCATGGTTTGTTCCATCATGGAACTTAAACTGTCCGCCGTTTTTATCATGGAATAATCTTACGCTCTTTTGGGACTACAAAAGTGAATTTTCGAAAAACCGGTGGGATAGCATTGTTTGTTCATTTTTTCTTTCATTTTTTTGCTATCAAAAATCTAAATTTTCCCTCTTTTGCCTTTAAGAACGTAATTTCAAATCCATGTGATAGATTTGTGTTTTTCCACAGTTTTTGACAGTTTGTTGTCAATTTTTACTTTCAAATTACATCCCTGTTTAAGGCTGATGGAATTTGAAAAACTTTAATGTGGAGAAACTCGAATTCCAGGGGCGCGACTAGTACGGGGTTCTGAGTGTGAGAACACTCAGACAGTAATTCGAGGATACCTACTTGAAATATGCGTGGGTGTCCAAATTATTAGTCGGATAATACAATTCCACACTAAACTCACTTTTTTAGGGTTTGTAACCCGTTTTTTTATTTTTTTTTTATTTAGTTTTAATGTGTAGGGTGGCTCCCGACACCCACTGTTGTGAGACCTTTGTTGCGCGCCTGTCTAATTCTGTCAATTTTTCACTAGGATTTGGTATTGAGTTTTTGAAGGGAGATAAGGGCAAATTGATCGATTTTTGGTAGCACACTGTGGGAAGAAAAGGTGTAGAATATTTTAAGACTCACCAGTTTTTCGATAGTTTTGGCGCGAATTATTTGAATTGCAACAAGAAAGATCGCAATAATCTTTTACCGTTTGATCCTCCTCATATTTATTATAAGAAAAAATGAATCCCTACCTTTAGTAACAATTAAGGCTAGAGCACAATGGAGAACTAAACCTATTACCTAAGGTTCTGTCCTTTTCTATCATATGGCCCTATCTCTTTTGCGGTCACGTGACAAGAAAGATGGAGCAATACGATAGAAAAGGATAGAACCATAATTAGGTTTAGGGAATAGGCTTAGTTCTCCATTGTACTCTAGCCCTTATATACGATGCATTTATATTACTAAAATCATTTGAACTTGTCAATAATCGAATAAATCTTTAAAATCGGAGATTATCTTTCTTCTTGTAATTCAAATCATTCCCGCCAAAACTATCGCCGAGTGAGGTCAGCACTGTATCAATTCGCAGCTGACTATCTATTAATCTATTATTTTCTTGTTGTGCTGTTAAAATATCCGCCATTATCGGCGCATATTTATTCATCTCCATCGCCTAATATATTCATTTTATCGATGGTGAGTGAGTGAGTGAGTGAGTGAGTCTTAAAATGGTGAGTCTTAAAATGTTCTACATCTTTTCTTCCCACAGTGTGCTACCAAAAATCGATCAATTTGCCCTTATCTCCCCTCAAAAACCCAATACCAAATCCTAGCGATAACATATGTTATCGCTAGGATTTAGATTTATTTGGATTTATCTGTGGAAAGATACTAATATTAGTATCTTTCCACAAATTTTGACAGTTTTTGACAGTTTTTGACAGTTTGTTGTCAACTTTTTCTTTCAAATTCCATCGCCCTTAAAAAACAGTTAGAACCCGATAGAACCCTGTTAGAACATGGGTTTATACCTGGGTGCAGATGGAGTCGTAGACGGTTTTTGCAAACGGATCCTGCCCCGGTCCTAAAGGGTTCTAAATGGATCAAGGAATTGTGCTCCAATCGGGTTCTACATAGGTTGTAAGCATATTGTACTCGGTCTTATAAATCCTGTTGGAAGTAGAGAGATAGAATGTCTATTTGAATCTTTTTCAAACTTCAGGATTGAAATAGAAAAAAAAAATGAATCCAAATGTATCCACCCCTATCCATGCCAATATATTTCTATGTCTTTTATAATCGACAATAACCTTATTCCTTTTGATCAATCTCAATATTTCTATCTTTCTGTATCCTTCGTCTATCTTTGCCAATAATTTTCTACCCTCGATCCATCTATCCACGTCAATCTTTCTTTATTCTCCGCCTATCCACACTACTCCTTTTTTATCCCTTTCGCAATCTATAGCAGCGCCTATATTTTTCAATCCCTACTTTACTATACATATCTATCCCTGGTCTAATCATTTGAATCCTTACCTATCTCTATTACACGCTTATCCTTTTCAATCTCTACTAATCTACCATATCTATCCTTGTATAATCATTTCAATCTTTCTCTATCTCTCTTTAAGTATACTACCAAGTCTATAAATTTCAATCTTTACCATTCCTATCCATCTCTAATCTTATATAGTCTTTTCAGTCCTTTCCTATCTCTCTTGAAGTATATTACCTAGCCTATCCTTTTCAATCATTACATTTCTATCCATGTCTTTCTTTAATATAATCATCTCAATCTTTTTCTATCCTTTCTTGTAGCATACTATCAAGTCTATCCATTTCAATATTTATCTTTCTATCTATATCTATCCTTGTATAGACATTTCAATCCTTTTCTGTGGCTCTTGAATTGTATTACCAAGTGTATCCTTTTCAATCACTACATTTCTATCCATGTGTATCCTAATCGAGTCATCTCAATCCTTTTCTATCCTTTTACAATCTAATAGGAAGTCTATCCTTTTCAGTATATACCTTTATATCCACATCTGTCCACGTATAATAATTTCAATCCTTCTCTGTCTCTCTTGAAGTATACTATCAAGTCTATCCATTTCAATATAGGTTAATGATTATACTGACAAAGAGATTGAAAGAGATAAAGATTTATAGACGAGAAATAAATGAGATTTACGATATAAGATATTAATTTAACAAAGAGATTGAAAAAGATAGAGATGATTAAACAAGGGATAGATTAGGATAGAGCTTTTTTGGATGAGTGATACTGGTTTTTACAGCACAATATTATTATGCATGTTCAAAATTTGATAATTAACAAGTTTATAACTAAGGATAGAAAAAGATTGCAAATGTGAGATAGAAAGATATTCAAATTTTTGGAAGAGATTGACTGAAAGATAGAAAAAGATAAAGAAAATGGATAGAACAGATTAAAATTTTTTGGAAATGTTAAATATTCGTCCGTGGATGTGGACCTCAGTGTACACAGCGAGGAAAAGGTGAAACAAGAAACTGGCGTGCAATATCAAATATAGAACAGAAGTTTATTTATCAAAAAGTTCAAACGATTACTCTACTAGCTTCCATACAGTATGACGAGCGTAACGTGAGTGCTCTTGAATACACGACATGTGCACCATCTACATTCATGTCGATAAAGTAGAAAACCTGTTAAATTGCACCCATTTCAACACTCCGCCTCAATTTAACATTATTTAAATTGCTTATATAAATAAACATGTACATTATTTTATTATGATCAAACCATACAAAGGGAAAAATACCATCCTTATAATGTGCGTAAACCTAACTTCCAACATAATTTAGCAAATTGAATTCCTGTAAGACCCTTTGTCAGGATGTCAGCAAGTTGCTCCTGTGAAGGGACATATTTCACGTCTATAACCCGATCAGTGAACAAGTCTCTAACATAGCTGTATTTCACGTCGATATGCTTTAATCTACGATGTTCCCACTTGTTGAGTAAATGAATGCATGATTGGTTGTCCTCAAAGATTATGACAGGATCACATATTATAACTCCAAAATCTGCGAGGAGATTCCCTAGCCAAATTAGTTCCATTGATGCACTTGCTAAGGCTACGTATTCTGCTTCTGTCGAAGGTAAAGCTACCGTAGACTGTTTCCTTGTTGACCAGCAAAGCAATCCTCCGTAAACCTTGAATAGGAAACCTGTAGTTGATTTTCTATCCTTGTCACCAGCCCAGTCAGCATCAGCAAACCCTATCAGTTTGTCGTCGATATGTTTCTGGTAATAAAGACCCATATTGAGAGTTCCTTGTATGTACCACAGAATTCGTTTTAAACCTGTCCAGTGCATTTCAGTTGCATTACTCTGAAACCTACTGTAGAAATTCACTGCTGTACTTATATCGGGCCTTGTAGTCAACATGACGTACATTAAGCAACCGATGAGTTCTCGAAAAGGTTTCTCCCCAATGATACATTTCGTAGTGTTATCTTCTATTGGAAATTTCACTTCCATCGGTGTTTTGGACGATTTACAACACGATTCAACTTCCATGTTGAAACGTGTTAGAAGATTCCTCAGATATCCAGTCTGACTGAGATACATCCCATCTTCCTTCCTTTCGATTTTAATTCCAAGGAAGAAATTGAGTTTCCCGAGATCTGTCATGAAAAATTCCTTTGTCAAAGCTATTTTAATCTTTTCTAATTCAAATTCGTTGTTTCCTGCAATAATCATGTCATCGACATATACAATGAGATAAATTTTAGTGTTATTTGTTTCATAGGTGTAAAGACACTTGTCAATTTCAGAACGCTTCAGGCCCAGACTTCTAACAAAAGTGTCAAACTTCTCATTCCAAGCACGCGGTGCTTGCTTTAGCCCGTAAAGTGTTTTCTTTAATTTACAAACGAGACCTGGTTTCCCGGTAAAACCTTCAGGTGTCTTCATATATATTTCCTCCTTGAGATTTCCATGAAGAAAAGCACTTTTCACGTCCATTTGTATTGCATACAAATCTTCCTTGTTGATAATGGAAAGAAGTGTCCTCACGGTTGTTAGTCGTGCGACCGGCGCAAATGTCTCATTGTAGTCGAACCCTTTTTTTTGTGAACAGCCTCTGACAACTAGTCTGGCCTTGTGTCTTTCGACATCTGCTGCCTCATTTCTCTTGACCTTGAATAACCATTTGCTGTCTATGGCCCTTTTTCCTTTTGGCAGTTCCGTCAAGATCCACGTATCATTCTTCTCGAGTGCCTTGATTTCTTCTTTCACTGCTTGATACCAATCTTCCTTGTCGGCTCTTCCAGTGATGTCATTAAAACTTTCAGGTACATTGTCGATGTATAAGCTTCTGCGTTTAAAGCCAACACGGTGAAGTCTTCCAAATATTTAGGTTTATTAGTTTTCCGAGTACTGCGACGAAGTTTAGGAGGGCTATTTTCCATTTCTTCTGTTTTGCTTGTTTCATCAGAAGCTGATGTTTCCATGTCAACTTGGACTTCGACAAGTTTGTCAGCTGCTCCGCCTGAATTTAAAATTTCCGTTGAGTCACTTTCCATTTCTTCTTCTTCAGAATCTGGTGTGGAATGCATGTACTGGTTATCAAATGAGAACTTGGATTCATCAAAAATGACATCTTTTCCTAAGAAAATATTTCTTTCTTCTGGACACCAAAGACGATAGCCATTGGAGCAATAACCAAGCATAAAACACCTTTTCGATTGTGAATCGAATTTTCCAGGGTTTATATTTTTCGAAAGATGCAAGTAGGCTACGCATCCGAATACCTTGAGCTTTCCTAAGTTTGGTCTTTGTCCGTACCACATTTCAGCTGGTACCTTGTCTTGCAGTGCACTAGTAGGACTACGTTTAATCAAATACACTGCCGTTAGAACAGCTTCTGACCAAAACATTTTACTCTATTTCGAATTTAAAATCATGCACCTAGCCTTTTCTATGATTGTCCTGTTAATTCTTTCCGCTACACCATTTTGTTGGGGTGTGTACCGGATCGTGAACTCAAATTGTATTCCTCGTTCTTCGAAATGATCTTGCATTTCATGTGAGATGTATTACCGACCATTATCACAACGAAATCGACTTAACTTGACGTTAAAATGAGCGGTGGCCATAGCGTCGTACATCTTGAAATAACGAAAGACTTCAGACTTTGCAGGCAAGGTATACGCGACTGTGAAATGCGTATAGTCATCAATAAACGTCAATACATATTTTTTACCGTCATGAGATTCCACATTGATTGGGCCAAAAAGATCACTGTGTACTCGTTGTAATGGTCGTTTTGTTCTAGTTCTCTTCTGATCGTGTGGTTGTCGAGTCTGTTTTCCCTCAACACAACTTTGACAGATGTTTGTAACTGATTCCTTCGAGTTAAGATTAATTCCGTCGACTAAACTCTTGAGTTTCTTCAAACCATTGTTGCTTATGTGACCCAGGCGTTGGTGCCACAACTCAGCATTTCTGATTGATGAACAAACATTACCCTTCTCTTCTCCTGTCAATAAATACAGTTCATATAACTTAAATTTCCGATAAGCAACCGCGACAATTTTGTTTCCTTTGATAATAGAACCTCTTCCATTTTCAAATTCTATTTTATAGCCATTCATGTCAAGTATCCGAATAAACAACAAATTAAATTCCAAATCCGGCACCAACAGGACATTTTTAATAATTATAGAATTTTCACTATTACCAACAATCGACCTTACTTTGATATCACCAGTTTTCCTTGATATAAGAATTTGCTCGGTTTTTGCAACTTTAATTTTTATTGGTTCTTTTAACAATCTTATGTTGCTTAAAAAATCATCTGTGCTTACCAAGTGTTGCCATGCACCAGAATCTAAATACCAACTTAAACAGTCTGAACTTTTACCTCCAATCGCAGTTGAGTAACAGTGATCATCTTCAATGATGATGAAGGATCCTCCTCCTCCTCCTTCCAGGATCCTCCCAATTTTTTCTACCTGCGCTATCTTCAATGTTGTATTTTTCAGCGACACTTGGAAAGGCAAAATCTTCATCGTTGTGCTCCGATCCCAAATCCTCAGCTAAATTAGCCGATTTTGAATTTTTCGAACTGCGATCTTCATTATTACCCGATTCTTTCCACATACTTTCCGATCGTTTGTGTCCACTTTTTCCGTACTTGTAACAATTGAACTTGAACGAACTTTTATTTCCAGCCAAAGCATTGTTTCGACTTTCGAACTTTTTAAAATGTCCACGATTTGACGGTGCCATAAATGCAGTGGACGACTGCATTGTACTTTGCGAACGGTTTCCGATTTCTTTTCGCTTCGATTCTTCGTCTAAAAGACGATTTTTAACGAACGCTAGTGTTAATTTTTCTGAAGACAATGTTTCCAGTGCTGTAACTACAACTTCGTATTCCGCTGGCATCGTCAAAAGCAGATGACACACCACATCTGTTCCAGTGTTGCACTTGTCGACCGAAGTTCTCGCACTAATTTATCGAACTTTAAAAAAATGCGACTCCAATGATTCCGTCGATAAATACTTCATAGTCAATAACTTTTTCCGAAGTAACAATTGAGTCGCGATACCTTTCCGTTCAAAAGTAATCGACAAAACATTCCAAATCTCAAACACCGTTTCCTTGTCCTTGACGTATTCCAAGTGACTATTCGCAATGCGTTGTACTATTTGAGATTTACACTTCCGATCACTCTTCTGGAGATTCAAAAGCCTGTTTTGCTTTTGAGTTCTTACCTCGGCCGTATCTGTTTCCTCAATAGTAACCATGGTCGTATACTCTTGCTGCACAAACCGGAACAATTCCCGCTCATCCAGCAGCGTTTCCATACGAAACTTCCAGTTACTAAAATTTGTGCCATCAAAAAGGGGAATTTTGTATTTATCTTCATCCGCCATTTTTGACTAGCCTTTTCTCACGTACAACACTTTACGACAAAAAGATCGAATGTAGAAACACGTTCACAGGGCGCTAAACTGGGCCCATAACCTGTTAAATATTCGTCCGTGGATGTGGATCTCAGTGTACACAGCGAGGAAAAGAAAAAACAAGAAACTGGCGTGCAATATCAAATATAGAACAGAAGTTTATTTATCAAAAAGTTCAAACGATTACTCTACTAGCTTCCGTACAGTATGACGAGCGTAACGCGAGTGCTCTTGAATGCATGACATGTGCACCATCTACATTCATGTCAATAAAGTAGAAAACCTGTTAAATTGCACCCATTTCAACAGGAAAGGATAGAAAAAGATAGAAAAAGATAGAACCTAGTGAAAAAGATGGATACACACAAAGATTGAAAAAGATAGCGTTTCATGGATGCAAAGTGTACACTTGGGAGGGATAGAAAATCTCTATCCTTTTCTATCCAAAAATTTCTATCCTTTTCTATCTTTTTACTTCCAATAGGGACGGGTTCTAAATGGGATCAATAAATTATGCGTCAATCGGGTTCCACATGGGTTGTACCTGGTCTTAAAAAGGGTTTTAAAAGGTTCTAAATGGATTTGTAGACAGAGTTGTATATGGTTTTTCAAATGGGTCCTGTCCATTATTATTAATTATTATTAGTATTATTATTTATTATTATTATTAATAATTATGTTCGCACTAGAACCCGAGTCTTTAATTTATATTTTTCTCAATAGGATCGCATGGACTTTTTTCTCAAAAGTAGCATTATATTTTACATTTACTATAAAAGCGATATTCAGATACACTCAGCTATGTATTATTTTTGCGTTACGTGCGTGTGCGAGCGTTTATATACATATGTATAAGTTAAAATAGGCGTTAGGTTTAAGCTAAGAATGTATTGCATGGTATCTTTGTTACAGCAAAATTATATATGCCGTCTGAGACCCGACTAGACGCGGAAAAAACCCGGTAAAATATTTCATGTCCCGTATACATCCCAAACATTCTCGGATACAATCCAGAAGTTTTCCGGATAGGCCCGGATAGAATGCAATTTCTGTACTGGACAGATCCCGGCTAATACCAGATAAACTCGGATATATCTTTTGGTGCTCCATATAAGTCCCGGATAGGTCCGAATAGCAAAATTATATATGCCGTCTGAGACCCGACCAAACCCGAAAAAATATTTCACGTCCCGTATATT
>CAJFCO010017333.1:0-10852 GCA_904066015.1 Synergus gifuensis | reverse complement strand
TTGTGGGCTGCTTTTCAGCTGCCAAAAGCACAGGCGTTGGGTCTCCTTATACTACTTCGTGGACCAAACTGTAATGCATGCACTTCACGAAAAACGTGCACTTTTCTGTTGCCAGAAGTTCGCACACACACACATGTACAAAATCACACTTACTATAGTAAAGAACTTCCCGAGCGTGCCATTCGCACTTTTAAAAATATATGGCTGCCGTTAATGTTTTTGTTTTGACCAGTCACTTCATGAATTGTTTTATCAATATTTAAGTATTTAATTATTGTACAATTATTGCTGAACTTGATGGTGAAACTGCGATTTTTAAACTACTGTGGATGAGGTAGGTAATACAATATTTACAATTAAGAATATATTGGAGTGAACAAACAAAAACAACTTACCACTCTTTTAAGTCTTGTATACACTTAAAACCACACAACGGCAGCCATGTTTTTTTTAAAGTGCGAATGACACGCCTCACTCGGGAAGTTCTGTACTATACGTACATGTGATTTTGTACATGTGTATGTGCGAACTTCTGGCAACAGAAAAGTGCGTGTTTTTTAATGCACTAGTTTGGTCTCCTTATGTCTATACTCCATGTATAATACGTAAAGAAACTTCGAGTGACGCATCACTGCATAACCCTGGGCTTGAGCCTTCATGCCGCTCAGTGACTATCAGTCACCTCACAGCCAGGGTTGCGAACGTAATATACCTTAGGTAATTTACATAGTTTTTTACATGTAATTTACGTACGTAATTTATATCGAAATCACCAAATTCATATGGAGTGGGGGGTTTTCTACGTATAGTACGTAATTTACATACTATGTAAAATACGTAATTTACATAGTATGTAAATTACGTATTATACGTGAAAAATCCTCGAGTTACGCGTAATCGTGAAACCCTACTCACAGCTGTCAATATTTAGTTTCTTACATCATGGAAGTTAAAATGTCCGCCGTTTTCTACATGGAATAATTTCATGTTCTTTTCGGACTACAGAAGTGATTTTTCGAAAAACTGGTGAGTCACAATAGTTTGTTCACAGTTTCTTTCTTTTATTTGCTACCAAAAAACTGAAAATTTTCCCTTTTTTGCCTTTAAAAAGTCACTTTCAAATCCATCTGAAGAGTTGACAGAATTAGACACGCGCAACAAGGGTCTCAAAACAGTGGGTATCGGGAGCCACCTTGCACATTAAAACTAAATAAAAAAAAGAAAAAGAAAATGAATTTAAACCCTAAAAAAGTGCGTTTAATGTGGAATGTTATTATCCATCCAATAATTTGGACACCCACGCATATTGCAAAAGTAGGTATACTCGAATTACTGTCTGGGTGTCCTGACACCCAGAACCCCGTGCTTGTTGCGCCCCTGGAATCTGAGTTTTTCTACATGAATGTTTTTCAAATTCCATCAGCCTTAATACTTGAGATAAAGAAAAAAGTCTAGAAAACAAAATAAATCAAATTAAATGTTTCTACAAAATCGCTGAAAAGCCACCATTTTAATCATAAGGGCTGCTATGAGAAGGTATTTCTTAAAATTGAAGTAACTGTTCTGAAAATACTAAACAGAATTTAACAAAAGTATACACTTAGTAATTTTTCAAAAAAAAAAAAAAAATATTGGAATAAAAACATTTTTTTCTTAATTGGTATTTATATTATGAGGTTATACACTTGTATAAACTTAAAAAAAGTATTAAAAATAAATTTTTTCCCCATACATAAGATGCAAAAGTATTGAAGTTTTAAAGCAATATGTCAAATGATAAAGAGTGTTGTTTTTAGTTTCTTAAAAAAATATTTTCTCGTAATGCTACGAGAGAGGGAAGGAAATAATGAATTAGGTGAATTGCAGTGAACTGAAGTTAATTGTAAAAATGATACTAACTTTTCAAGACGGCTGGTATATGGAGAAGCGGACGATGGATGACCGCAACTAGTGACAACATTGCCGAGTGTGGCGGCACGACGATGCATCCTTTCTGTCCAACTACTCATCTTAGGACTATTACGATGATATAATTAGGATAATACGGCAGTTTCTTCTCATATATAATGTTTAATGGTTACCATTTACTTTCATCTAATCCATGGTTTAATATCACTGGTGTCAATCAATCATTGCATCGCGAGAGTACCTGCACTACTTCATTTCTCTCATTTTTTTTTATAAAATATTATAATTAAATATAATTCAAGGTGGGTGCGTAGGTGGCTGCTCTTATTTAAGTATCTTATTCATTATTTAATATTTTACTGTCTTTTACTGCCAGGCGACGAAAACAGGTTGTCAATAGCATATTCAGGTCGTCGACAAATGGGTGCGGCAAAAGGCAACAGTGATTCTTGATCTTCTTTCTAATCGTTCGTATGTTTCTGTCAAGAAAATATTTTATACTTTTTACATTCTTGACACACTCATTTTCATTATTATTGTAAACGTCATCAAATTAACAACCGCCACAGGATGAATTTCAAACATTTTAATCCTTTTCCTACTTGTTTTTTGCGCCTTTATCCTTCCTCTTAATTAAGACATGATATTGTTTATCTGTTCAAAGGATACCATTAGCTGTCGTTTTGAGTATTGTATAAAACTGTTAACATGTATTCGTACTGAACATTCATATCTGTTTCTACTTTTGCGGGAAATATTCGATAATGAATTTAAGCAGCAACACATCCTTATTCTCATCCACATTCACCAAATTACCCACTAATTGTCTTTGCTGGTGGTTTCATAAAGTAATTGTCATTTTACTTGTAATTTTAATTCTAATCAACTTACATCAATTAACTAACTAAACACCTAGCTAGATGTAGCTAGCAAGTAAGTTGAACAAATTACGGACAATGCATTAGGAAGCGTTCAGAAATTTCAATAAAAACTGCACCTCAAAGGTGCAGTCTCATATGGATTTCTTAGTGAGTAATATTACCGCGGTTATATTCTCGTTCTCGGTAACGTTACCGAGAAGGTAACTCTAAAATAAATTACCTTGCAATTTTCAAGAATTTATTTTTTTTAATTTTTATAATTTTTTTTATAACTTACATCGATTATATCACAATTTTTCACTTACTTTAACCAATAAAAATAAATTTCAGTAAAACTCCTAATGTAAATATAATGCTCTGAACTCTCCAGGTACAGTCCCATGACGGTGTAAAACGTCGGCGTAAAGCCAGGGTTGTGAACGTAATATCTATATCAGTGTCTCCAGATCGTGGGATTTTTCGGCCCCCGCCGCGCTTCCTCATGGGAGCAATACATTCAAATTCAGCGTGTCGGTGAAAAGTTAATGCTTCACGCTGCGTACATTGCCCGAAAATGCACGAAGTACTAGCCGAACTCGCCCGATCTGACGAGGCTATTTCTGACATTTCTGTGGCTATTTGGCTATTATACAGGGTGGTGCACGTAATATACCTTAGGTAAATTACATAAGGTTTTTTACGTAATTTACGTACGTATATTACATCCTGAGTTTTTTACAAAACGTAATATACGTTTTCAAAATGGCGCCAGAGCATCTGATTGGTTGCTATTAGCGCGCAATATTCAAAAAGTGAGGTTATGTTTTTTCTTTCCATTTTTTCTTATGTCCGCCATCTTTTTTTACATTTATGACGTTTCTTACGTATATTACATTTTTTACGTATAATACGTCAAAAACCTCGAGTGACGCGTCACAAGCCATCCCTGCTATTATATGAGTTTCGAGCTGATTTTCTGTTTTTCAGAAATTCACTCGTTGACAACTAAAAGAAAGTATTCTGCTAGTATACATGTAATCAAATATTAGGAAGACTTGAATTATTTAATGATTATGTTTTTCAGGTTTTTTTTATGAATACTTTAGGTTATTCAATTCTACCGGGAATATATTTTAATGAACTTTAGGTTCGTAAAGTTAAAATATATTGGATATATCATATGAGAATTTGAAGTTAGGTTAATGCCATGTGGTTACGTTTTTCATTATTTATGTTTTATTTTTGAACTGATTTTAAATTTTGTAAAGTTAAAATTATAGTAAATGTTAATTATTTTTAATTTATTAAATTAATCAACGTTTTTACTGTATTAACAACTCTAATAATTACTTTTATTTTCATGCTATTATATCTTTAGGCGGGAAAATTTGAATTACAATTTTATTATTAAGGGTGTTGGAGCGCCGGAACAAAAAATTTAAAAAAACCAAAAAATGGTGAAATCTATGGAATCACTCAAATTTCCCACCTCACTTCGATAAATACATGGTTAAATTGAAAAAATGCACTGTTTGACGGGTCCTTTCATCGAGATGGGATTCTCGATGGCAGGAGAGGTGCTTAGTGTCTCTTTTTGAGAAAAAGACTATAGTTTTGTTTAAAAAGGAGATTGGAGATATTAGAAAAAAGAAGGGTGAAGACAATATTCTAGAGAGAGTAGGCATTACTTGCATATGTCAAAATCCTTTTCTTCTCTCACAATAGGTAAATCACTGCACTGGCAGGGAGACACAAACACTCGGAATTTGTTTCTTCAATAAATGCACTCACAATTACCACACAAAGCTGTCTAAATAATTATGTAGACAAGATTTTGCAGATGCAAAGTAGAGAAGAATAATGTCTATTCCTCTCCACGTGTTCCTGTTGACACTTTACTATAGCGGAAATGTTGTACGACGCACGCGTCAAGTCCGATGAAGCACATTGGAGATTCTATCGGTATGTAGTTGTGCCGCCATATCGACGTTTGCCGGGTATTTCAAATTTCAATGAAAAATTAATGTTAGAAATACAATTTACTTTATTTTGTTTTCCAAATAAATCGAGAATAAAATGAAAGAACTAACAAATTATTTATGATAATAATAATTTTTGCAATCATTATACTAAAAAATTTCATAATGATATTTATTTGGAAAAGTGATGAACAATTTTCTAGTTCATTTTTCGTGTGCTGTTCAGAAAATTAATATTATTTTTAAATAACGTGAAGAGTACAATTATTTAGCAATCTTTTAAATTTTGTTATATATTTATAACAAAAGAATAAAGAATAATAAGTAATGAATAAAGATAAGTATGGAAGTAATAAAGGTAAGTAATGAATGCAAATGACATGCTTCATTTATTTAGAAATAATTTTGATTGACAGAAAACAAATTTCGTAAAAAATGGTTCACTGCTTTCTATTTCTTTATCGTCATACAGCTGACACCGGCAGCTATAACGTCACAGCTCTGCGTCATTTGGGTTGTTTCCGATATTTCGCTCTGAGCGCACTCAGAGCTCGCTGCGGTGCTCAACCAATTTTAATCATAGAAATGAGAAATGGTGACTGTGGATGATCTTATTGGTCAGATTTGGCGCGAATTGCAAGTGTCGTGAATGATGGCGAAGTTTACTGAAAAAAAATGCCAAATGGTTGCGCTTTTTCGTGATTTGTTGTGAAAGGGTTGTGTTCATTACTGATTTTGTTAGTAACGTGCTCTAATATCGTGCTCCGTCTTTTTGGCCAGAGGGCAAATATCGAGCGTGCTAAAGAAAGTAAAAATGGGCGCGAATATTATAAATCTTATTGATCCTGGAATCTTCTTGGGTGCTGTAAATTTGCTCTTCGATGGAGTGAATGGGGATTTAGCAAATTTGGTGAATGTTGTTGAAATTTTGGCAGAGGAAAGAGAAAATCACGAGAGAGTAAGAAATTTCTTCGAAGAGGTTATACCTCTCTATTCATTATCAGGTAAATATATATATAATTTTTAAGTATCAATTTTCAGAAAATATACTTTTTTAATGCGCACGTTTAATTATCATTTCTCTGTAATTTGCTAAGTATCTATTGCACAGTCTTCCCCTTTTTTTGAGAAATTCCCCCTTTTTCCCGAAAAATTTTGAAATTTTTAAAACAATTTCAAATCATTTAGAATGATTTTAAAGGACATGAAGATATTTTAAGTTGTTTTAATCAATTTCAAGGACTTCTAAGAAATGTAAAAAAACTTTAAGGATTTTAAAGGATTCAATTTGATTTTGTGGAAGTTCGAGAAATTTTTCGGGAATTTTTATGGAAAAAGGGTGAATTTCTGGAAAAGGGGGGAAATTCTTCGGGAAAAAGGGGGAATTTATCAAAAAAGGGGAAGACTGTGCAATAGATACTTAGCAAATTACAGAGAAATGATAATTAAACGTGCGCATTAAAAAAATATATTTTCTGAAAATTGATACTTAAAAATTATATATATATTTACCTGATAATGAATAGAGCCCCTGCTTAAAATTCCGGACAAATTCCGGACTACGCAAATTGTCCGAAACTATTCAAAATCAAGGCGGTTTTTGTCACACGGATTTCATCCGATTGAGTCCGGAACTTGTCCGGTCCACGACTTCAAAATTAGAATCGGAATTTAATCCGATTTGATCCGACATTAACACGGTCCGACGTACACTTTCTGTCTGGATTATATTCGAAAACATCGGAAATTTGTCAGGTCCGACGTTTTTCCCATCCGAAAATTGTCTGGAATTATCTGAAATCAAGGCGGTTTTTGTCATCCGGATTTTATCCCCTATAGTCTGGAATTTGTCCGGTCCACGATTTCAAAATTAGAACCCGGATTTCATCTGATCTTGTCCGACAATAGCACAGTCCGACATAGACTTTCTATCCGGATTTTATCCGAAGACATCGGAAATCTGTAGATTTCAACGTGTTTTTGCCAATCCGGAAATTATCTGGAATTACCCGAAATCAAGGTGGTTTTTGTCATCCGAATTTGAACCGGTGCCATCCGGAATATGTTCGATCCGCATTCTCGAAATTGGAATCCTAATTTCATCCGATCTTGTCCGAAATTTATATAGTCGAACTTGTTTTTTTTTTTACTTGCCAATCCGGATCTTGTCCAGTAATGTATGGAAATTGTCAGGTTCGATCAAAATTCATATTCGAAATTAGTCTGAAATAGTCTGAAATGTACCCGGTTAATATTTACTCATCTTACATATAGAGGATAGAACGGTCTGTCTTCATATACCTAAACCCAGGAAGTGTTACAGCTTGTGAGAAGAAAATAGGATTTTTGACAAATACCGTATAAATTAATCTGGAGAGATCCGCAATTTAGACGAAAGTTAAATCTGAAATTCGTCTTTTTGGTCTTTATTCCGTTTATGGTAAAACTTGAATCCGAATCAGCCCGGAACTTATACGAAATAAAAAACGAAGTATATTTATGTGTAAAGTGGAATCTGGAATCATTCCGTTTTTGTCGGTATTCCGTTTGAGATAAAATTTAAAAATCCGCAATGAGGCCGATTTAATCAATTTCTTCTGGGATAAAACTTGAATCAGAAATGAGCCCGACTCAGTCTGGAACTTATACGAAATATAAATCATTATATTTATATGTAAACTGGAATCTGAAGTTAGTTCAATCTTTTCCGTATTTCGTCTAGGATAAAACGCGAATCCAAAATGAGTCCGATTCAGTCCAGAATTTAGATGAATTTATAAATTCATTTCAGACTCATTTTGGATTTGCGTTTTATCCCATACAAAATCCGCAAAAAATGGACGAATTCTAGATTCCACTTAACATCTAAATATGATTGCATACTTCGTATAAAATTCGAACTTTTTTCAGATTCGGGTTTTATCCCTGACAGAATTCGGACAAAAGGATGACTTTCAGATGTTACTTTACATATAAATATAATGATTTCATATTTCGTATAAAATTCTGACTGAATAAAGTGAATATATTCCAGATTGCATTTTACAGATAAATTTAATTAATTTTTTAATTCGCATAAGTTTCGGACTGAATAGGACTGATTTCAGATCCAACAGAAATAATTTCAGATTTTATACTCTGGACGAATTCCAGACAAGTGTGGACTAATTTCGGATTCCATTTTTTTATTGGATACAATCCGGACGATTTTCGGATTCTACTTTACAAAAAAAATTAATTTCACTCAACGGATGAATTCCAGATAGGTGCGGACTTACTTCAGGTTCCGATTTTTCTTGCGGATACAATCCGGAGGTAAACGGAGGAATTTCGGATTCCACTTTACAAAAAATAAATTAATTTTTCTCAACGGATGAATTCCAAATAGGTGCAGACTTATTTCAGATTACGATTTTTCCTACGAGTATAATTCGGAGGAAAACAGACGAATTTCGAATTTCACTTAACAAAAAATAATTTGTGGTTCTGAAATGCGGACAGCTTCCGGACAAATTCGAATTGATTTCGGACCTAAAATATTGTTACGGATGGAAATCGGATGAAACAGGATAAGTTCCAGACATATTCCAGACAAATTTCAGACAAGTGCGGATAAATTTGTCCGAAAATTATCCGAAATCTATCGGAAATTTTAAGCAGAGAGGTATAACCTCTTCGAAGAAATTTCTTACTCTCTCGTGATTTTCTCTTTCCTCTGCCAAAATTTCAACAACATTCACCAAATTTGCTAAATCCTCATTCACTCCATCGGAGAGCAAATTTACAGCACCCAAGAAGATTCCAGAATCAATAAGATTTATAATATTCGCGCCCAGTTTTACTTTCTTTAGCACGCTCGATATTTGCCCTCTAGCCAAAAAGACGGAGCACGATATTAAAGCACGTTACTAACAAAATCGGTAATGAACACAACCCTTTCACAACAAATCACGAAAAAGCGCAACCATTTGGCATTTTTTTTCACTAAACTTCGCCGTCATTCACAACACTTGAAATTCGCGCCAAATCTGACCAATAAGATCATCCACAGTCACCATTTCTCATTTTTATGATTAAAACTGGTTGAGCACCGCAGCGAGCTCTGAGTGCGCTCAGAGCGAAATATCGGAAACAACTTTGACACGCTACGAGTTCAAGGCCGCGACCTAAGAAAATTTACATTCTCTCTTTTCTACAGTCTAAACATCTATACATATACATCTGAGGCATGTAAATAATATAATCTTTAGAAAACTTATCTTCGCTATCTAAATTACTTTTTACTATTGCAAATTACGCTATACAAAAAGTTTTTACTTTTCGTATTTATCGAAAAAAATCATAAGGCGGCCTTTAAGTAAATGGTGCTGGCCGCGCACGTGCCAGAGCAGGTAAATCCTGTCGAGCCTACTTTACGATACAAATAAAATAATGATTAGTATCACTGACCATCGAGAATTAACCATTGTATGTACTAGTGTATTTTTGCACAGAAATTTTTGTGGAAATACAAAAACTTCTTTCCACGTAATTTTTATTTTGGTCCAATTTTTTATTTACATTATATTTTTTTTATTGAAATATTTGCAGCGCATGTTATATTTTAAGTTATGTATGGTAGGATAATTTAATTTCTAACATTTCATGAATTTCCCCGCTTATTATTCAAAAAGTTTTTGATTGAGTTCATAAGCGGTAGTTTCGCAACGATCGCCAAATATATATATGACACTATTCTAATAACGGTTTAGTAGCAAAGATTTCAAAAGATTTGCTGTGAGATTGGGAGGAAAAAATCTAGCTTTTTAGCAAAATTTCAGATTATTGCGGATTCTGGATAATATCAAGATGTCGATTCATAGGTTAGTTTTTCGTGGTGGTAAACAAACTACGAAAAAACTGAGACCAGGCGCTCGGAAATTATCACGGAAAAATAGGGGGAAGTCTGTGTAAGTCTATTTACTTTATTTTCATTCATTTTGACATTCTCATCAGAGAGAATGTATTAGATTTAAAATGTACCCCCCCCCCCAGTTTTTGTCAAATATCCACGTTTTATGACCTCCTGAACCCGAAAAAAATGTTTTTACGCATATCTGTCTGTCAGTAGATTTTAGTTTGTTAGCATGATTGAGTTGGCCTTTGTTTCTTTTTTAACACCCTACACGATTGGCTTTTTGAACTTATTGAATTTTCTTGAATAATCGAAAATTCAAATTTTGAGCCAAATAACGCGAGTTATAAAGTAAATGATCAGAGACAAAATTATTTGTCTTATCTACAAATTCTCTCTTGTTTTTCTTATAGATATAATAAATGATTCAATTTTAGTTAAATTTAAAACTTAAATTAAATTATAAAATTTATAAAGAGGATTCCTCTTATTCTGATGCAAGATTTTCTCTACAATATGGTATATGTTTTTGCGAATGTGTCTGTAGATCTGTCTGTCTGTAGGTTTTACGTTGGAGCCAAGTTCTAATCTAAAAATTCGATTTCTTGGTTTCACTCAATAAATATTAAATTTAGAATTTTTTCCCTCTGTAGAATTAATAAATTTTTAACTAGAATTATACATACAGAGCGAGAAAATATGTAATTCAGATATTTTGTA
Organism: Synergus gifuensis; assembly: GCA_904066015.1. NCBI lineage: Eukaryota > Metazoa > Arthropoda > Insecta > Hymenoptera > Cynipidae > Synergus > Synergus gifuensis. Next base: position 491 of record CAJFCO010017333.1, on the reverse strand, counting down.
AGTTAAATGAAAATATTGAATTTTGAAGTTAGATTTTGAATTCTTCGTTTTATGCAAAAAGTGTCGAAATTAAATATTTTCTTTTCGCTCTGTAAGCAGTCTTATATTTGAAAAAAGATTAGCGCTATAGAGTGAAAAAATATTTATCTATAATTTTCGTTGAGAAAAATGGAGAATGGAATTTTGAGCTTAACACTAGGGTTCAACGCCCTCATTAAAGAGAACTTCCTTTCTTAAAAAAATTTTTTTTTTTTGATTCAAAATAAATAAATTATTTTGAATTATTTAAATTTAAAGACACATTGTTTGTATAATTCAAAAAGAATTTGTTTGAATTAAAGACTTGTTTCTTTGACCGTATATCAATACTACAATTTCTTTGAATAAAAAAAAAACTGTTTTCGGGGTGTGGTGGTCCCTCCTTTTAATAAAATTCTTTCATTTATTTACTTTATTATAATATGTAGAAATTTTTTAGGTGCCCCCCCCCC
>CAJFCO010017325.1:46054-56836 GCA_904066015.1 Synergus gifuensis | reverse complement strand
TTCGCCTGAAAAAGATCTACAAGTTCTCGTTTGGCCATTTTTCAATAGGATGAGTAGTTTTCGTTTAAATCGTGAAAAATATTGTTAAACAGAGCCGAGCGCGGAGCGCGGCTTTAAATCAAATATCGAGCGCGAAGCGCGAGTGCCCTGATGAGAATGTGCTCCTTAAGATCGATAGAACCTTAAGTAAATTAGTTAAATTTTGCATTCAAAGCTGTAATTTAATTTAATTTAATTAAATTTTTAAAAATATAAATTACAAATATATAAAAATAAATTAAAATATAAAAATATAAATTATGTAATTCAATTAAATTGAAAAAAAAACATATAGGTTCAAGCGTCCTGTAAAGCCCAAGCTTCACGAAGGGCACAAGCGCGCGAAGCGCGCAACACGCAGCGCGAAGCGCGCGATGAGAAAATAAAATGCGTTCTCATCCATTTTAGATCAGCAACGTGAACAATATGCTGTGATTTATAAAGATTTTTGAAAATACAATTAACCATAATATCCTTATTTTTTAATGAAATGCATTAATTATATAGGTCGATCGATTCGTCTCGACACAAGGAATCTTTATTTTTCTTACATCAGCTTTCAATTTTGAATATTTGAGAAGTTATAGTGCAAAAATGAATTTTACGAAAATTATAAAAGTACACCAAACTTATGAAATTAAATATTTTTTTTTGCTACACATGCATGAAAATGGCCACATTCCGTGTCCATAAAGCGTGCGGAAAATTCCTTATTCCTCTACTCTGAGAATAGCGAGCGGGAATGTAACATTCCCGCACTTGTACGGGAATATTCCCGCACTGAATCATTTACGAGCGCTTGTGAGTTAGTCGGGAATTAATATTCACACGGCATGTGGCGCTATCACGCGGCGTAGCCAGACAACTCAACTGAGGAATTTTCCTTACGCTTTATGGACACGGAATGTGGCTTTTTTCATGCATTTTTTGAAAAAAATATTGTGTGTGACACGTGCTAGAAGTTGAACATTCGACTCGTGTGGAGTTTGTAATACTCGTGGAATGTTCAACTTTCCGCTCTTGTAACACAAATAGCTATTAAACCCTTGTAAGAAATTCAACTAGATATATAATGGAATAACTATGCAAAATTTCATCAATTTATCTCTATGCGTTTTCAAGAAATTGCTGGATCGTGACACACACACACACACACACACACACACACACACACACACACACACACACAACCGAACAATTTTTCGGAATATCATTATATATTATATATATTGCCCTTGAAATATGTTCAAAAAAACCTTTTTTGAGAAACTGGATTTTGTCACCACTACAAAGCTTCCTCTGTGAGGAGGCAAAACATGTTTTTCGGGTTCAGGGGGTCACAAAACGTGGACATTTGACAAAAAATGGTGGGGTCAAATTTTACACAAAACTAATAAATTCTCTGATGAGAATGTAAAAAATCTGTCAGTTTTCGACAAATTTTGACAATTAGATGGTTAACTTCAATAGCTCATAATTCTTCCGATAATTTTTTTTGTTGCTGTACTATAAAATACGTCTCCTCTATTTTCATTATAGAACCATATATTTAATAAAGGATAATTTATTCTGATACTATATGACGTGAACCTTTTCATGATTTGAAATAGTATCGGTCAGTGTATCTTTAATACCTACACTCGAGTCTCCCAAATGTCAAGAAATTTTTGCCAGAGGTTCTTCCAAATGTCAAGAAATTCTTTATCCTCTATAGTCACATAAATTGCGCATGCGTCACATCAACTGTGCATGCGTATTGCGTATAATATAATATTTTTTGGCATTTTAAATTGCGCGCAAATAGCAACCAATCAGATGCCGAACGCAATGCGTGCGCAGTGGTTACAAGTGGGATTTGAGAAAAATGGACTTGACATTTGGGAGAACTTGAGATTTGGGAAGTTGACATTTGAGAGACTCGAGTGTATTAAAAATCGATTTTTTAAAAAATTTTTCAGATCGCTCGCGCGTTATTCTACGGAATAGTAGTGACTTACAACTGCATTATCGCTTCAGGATTACTTATTTCACCATGCAGTGATATCAGAATTTTAAAGGAGGGCAAACATGATTGCGGGTATTTTCTGAAGAGGGATTCAGAAAATAATTCAGAAGATCCAGATTCGAAGGAAAGACGAAGCAATATGGGATCTTCATTCATAAGATTTGGTCGCAGCAACTCACTTGAAAAATATGACAATTTGGAACAGTCTTTGGATTTTCCGATATCAGAGGCAAAAACTGAGCGGCAGACTCGAACGAGGCCGGATATTATCATCAGATTCGGTCGCTCTGGTCAAAAATCAGTTCAATCTTATGATCGAAAAGCAAGGGGTGATTTAAAATTTATTAGGTGAGAATTTTTTTAATTTATTCATAATTTTAATAAGTAATAAATATTAGGAATCTACAATATACGAGAAAAAATTCATCACGAGGAAAATATCCTCGTGATGAAAAAAAAAAAACATCAAAGGGTAGAAGTTTTGTGAGATAAATATGAAGGAAAAGAAATGAGAAGATATGCTTTCTTAATATTGAAAGATTTTCAAGTGATTTTGAAGTAAATAAAAAATATTGAATAATAAATTTTCGCGATTAAAACGAAAACTAAGTATATCCTGTAAAAAATATTTAATATAAAATTTGTAGATCTTTTATAGATCAATAACTTTGCCTTGTAACATTTTTTCGTATAATATTTTGCATCATGAAACTTGACATTTTTTTGTATCTTGCCGAAAAATGGATTTTATGAAATTTGCAATACCATTCTTTATGAATAAAATCAAAACCGTGATTCAAAAATGACTGGGTATTGGAGAGGATGATGTTTCTGTTAGTTCCTTAAAAAAGTGTACCAAAACGCAATCCAATCCAACGAGTCATTCTGATGTTATCGTTTTCACAGTGAACGGTGACGACGACGACGACAGACAGACAGATGGACACCGCTGTGAAAACCATTTTGACACTCCGTGCGCGAAATTCGATTTCGCACATGCTGGGTTAAAAAAAGCGTATGCTAAATCAAAAGCTTCGCACACGTCGTGTCAAAAAATACGATTCGATATATGTGCGAGAAGGTGATTTCAGCCTTGAGTGACCTTTTCACAAACAGTCACACAAGGCTAAAATCACATTCGCGCACTAGTATCGAAATGTACTAATTTCGCATTCGGGGAGTCTTGAAACGCCGACATTTTTTGAAATAAGCAAAAGTCATTTTTCACACAAAACCAATTTCACAAAAACCTTATTCTCATTTGTTGATAAGAATGTAAAGATAAATTAATAATAATAAAAAAAATTTCCAGATTCGGAAGACATTTTTTGCCATCAAATATCGACCTTACCTTGATTTGCTCAGACATAGCAACAGACGGTGAAAATTATGGAAAAGGCCATCGATTCCCTTCAACGAGACTTGCGCGACTTTGCAACAACCTGGGCCTGACAAACGATCGATTTGAATACATAAACGATGACCAGGCTGATTCTAACCGGAAATAAGCCAGGATTTGTAGTCTAGGCGAGTTTGTGTTATTTTAACAATAGTCACTTTGTTTTACATTTATAAAACCTTGACTGGTTAGAAGTCGTAAAACCTAGTGATTTTTTATTAAAAACACAACTCGAAATATTTAAGAAAGTGATATCCCGTGTCAATCACGCAAGAGCGTCTGAAAATGAAAGTAAAATAACAATATTTGATAAAAAAGCTCTTCGTTTTCAGTGCATTCAAAAATTATTCCTATACGTGTAAAAAAATATATATATATTTATATATTATATATTATAACACATTTATGATTTCACCTGTTTTTCATGCCTATACTAAACAAGGCTAAATTTCTAAGTTCTAATTTTTACATTAAAAAGGACTTTTTAGTCCTTTTTAATTTCTTTTTAGTACCTTTTTAATTTCACTTCATAAGAATATGAAGAACGGCTGAAATCATGCATGTATTATAAAAAATATCGTATGTTCCAGGGAACAGAGATTTTTGCGTCAAAAAAGTCGATCGTTTTCCCCTTGGTGCGTAATATACCAATATATATCACTAAAAAAAAATTAAAGAAAATAATTTACCCAAATTATTTTTTTAAATATTATACGTCGTTGTTGGGAATGGGAAAATATTCTTCACAATGTATAATTGTATATTATTGTTTATTGTTTATGTAGAATTAAATGCATTGGAAATGATCTAGTCGATAATTCATCGTCCTAAACTCGATTTGTCAATCTCATGCACACTTGAAATGTAAGATGTGACTGTGTGAGACATATAGACCTCAGGGTGGATTTGAAAGTGCTCAAGTCGATTTAATCTTTTTGACCCGAATGATAAAAGGTGTCATTTGTAATCTGAAAAAAGAAAAAAAAAATGAATTCGATAAATATTTTATGTACGGTTGTCGAATTTTTCCATATTTTATAATCCAAATTTTACAATCCCTGGAACTAAAAATTACGGAAAAATTTAGAAATTTTCAAAAATTTTTAATTCTCTTCGAATAATTTGAGCACGCTCACTCCTCCCTGTTTTAAACATTATATATGGCATTGTACACTATTATACCTTACAAATATTGTTCATAAGATAAACGTGTAAATTTAATACAAGCAAAAAATAAAAAAAGTGGCTGGAGACTACGTTTCTTTCTTTTTATCGAATAAGAAAAAAAATTGAAAATTTTTGAAAAATGTGAAGATATAATTAGAATTGAAGAAAAATTCAAAACTTTGTTATAAATGAAATCATGTTTTTGGGACAACTCTTTTTCTCGAAAACCAAGAATCCTAATTGTTAAAAAATGCAAAAGAAAATTCCCTACAAATAAAATTCCCAAATAAAAATAAAATTTCCTCAAATCTTTATTAATGAAATTGAAATTTAATGAAACTTGAAAATTCCCCAGATTTCGAATTTCCAAAAATACAAAATACCCGAATTTTTAATATTCCAAAAATTCAAATCTCCGAAATTTCCAAATAATCAGGAAAAGTACAAATTTCTGAATAAAAATAAAATTACCGAAGATGTTTTATTAACGAAATTGAAAGTTAACGAAATTTGAAAATTTTCAGAAATTTTATCTTTAAGGGGTTATTCTACTTTACCACTTTCAAAAAATAGATTTTTTTTCTTATATTTTTCGAAAGAATATGTATCTAGAAATATTATGTCAAAATTTCAAAAAGATCGGAGCAGTGTAACTATATTTTTTCCGTACCTGAACATCACTACCTCGCGGAGCGCTTACCTGAGCGCGCACATGAGTGGGTTAAAAATACATTTCGCGGACAAATAGATATTCAGAAGCTATTTCTGAACCGATTTGAAACTTTTTTTTTATATTGAAGCTTACAAAATTCTGCACAAAACTTTTAATCCATATTTTGAAGAAAAAAAAATTTTATTTTTGTTTATTTAATAACAAAAATGAAAAAAAATAATTTTAGTTTTTTGACTACCGAGAAATACTTGTATTTAATCCCAAATACCTAGAATCAATGAAACAACTATCTAGAAATTGTTTACAAATTTATTGAATTTCTTATAAACAAATAAACAAAGTTTTATCAGCTTCGGCATCTTTTGAGAAAAAATTGCGTTTTTGTGATGCATGAGCAACTTATTATTTAGCAATGACTTTTTACTATCTATCAATAACAATTGATAATTGTTTTAACAAAATTAATTAACAAATGTATTTCTCGGCTATTTATCCTATTCTAAAAAAACATGCATTTCAGCCAACTTCATGCGTAACGTTTTTAAAACGGTACCAAGGATTTTATGAAAACTACTCAACCGATCCTTATAAAATTTAAACCACACATTCTACACATATTGAACTAGGTCTGTAACCTCTAATATATTAAAAAATAACATTTTTACTAATTTTTTAAACAAAAAAACAGTGAAAAAAAATGCATTTTTTTTCGATTTTTGTCCGTCATTTTGTTATTTTTTCATAAATATTAATTATTAGAGGTTACAGACCTAGTTTTACTAATACTGAAGCTAACCCACTTTGGTTTTTTTTTTTCAGCTAGCCGTTACCGAGATATCCCTGGTACCGTTTACCCTTTTGATTTTGAGAAGCCTACGCACAGCCATTATTTTTAATATAAACATTGAATAAAGTTAATAAAAAAAATTTTTTTTATGTAGTTTAATACATGTTTTATCATACCTAAAAATATTTATTTCCATATCGTTCATGACATACTCAAAAAAAATGTTCAAAAATAGCTCTTTTCTTCAGCGTATAAAGTAGAAATAACCCCTTAATCAGGAATTCAAGGATCAGATTTAAACAAATCTATAATTTGATATATCGGGAATTTGTATTTTTCCGAAAATTGAATTTTCGGGAATTGGTTCCCTTTTTAATCGTATAATAATTTGGAGATTTTCTTCATCATAGAGGTCATAGGGAAAACTTTTTAAAGCAAGGGGTGGTATTCATTATATGTATATAATTTGATAAAATGCGATTATAACTCAAAAAGAAATCTACTATTTGATTTTTCAGTCTTTTGTTTTTCAATAATTTTTTTTTTAATTTTAGTGATATAATAATATTATAAGAATATAATTTGTTCATTTTGATTTATATGTATATTTAAAAAACTTGTATATATGAGCATATTTAATTATGATTATATTGAATAAAACTAATAATTTAACAGAAAAGTTTTCACTAAAGGAAATTGATAGTCTTTCCACAACATTCTTAATCTCATTGTCAGTTTTCCCGGTTTCTCCCACACTCTGATTTTTATTCCTTACATTTTCTTCGAGAAACAGCAGAAACCTACATCTTTCTAGTGGATAAATTTCCTATGAAGGTTAGCGTTAATTTAATTTCCTCATGACTTGTAACGGAAAGCATAACTTTCCGAAACGATTCTTTTGGTCAAGAAAACGGTGATCCCTTCGGATAAATATATCACAGTGACACGTGGTTCGGGTGTTAAAGTCGCGCAGAAGAAAGGACGGAAGGGCGCAATTTCATAAAAAAAAAAAAAACGAAGAAAATGAAGAACAATGGCGATTCACCCTGGCTTGGTGACCAGCATTTCAACAGCTCCAACTCCGATTCGCGTGCTGCTCGCGAACTGGGTATAATAAGTTAATCCGTTAATTCCTGAGACATATGTATATACAACTATACACCATGTTCACCCTCTGATCTCTTCACATATACGTATAGAATTATTACACACACCCACATCCAAGCTGGTGAACATCTAGAGCGTTCCTTTTAATACACCCTATATATTTGTGCTTAATCCAGTTCATCCCTACTACCAACTGTATTGTAAGGATTCGGCGGCTTATGTAGGTGTCCCTTCTTTTCAGTTTTACTCTTCAGCTTCACATGTATGGTACGAATGTCCCTGAAATATGGTGGAGCATCTCAAATCACGTAAGTCTAACATGACCTACGATCCAGATTCCAGAAAACTAATTCTACGCTGATAATAATTATATGGAAATCCCCTAATTATCCGCACAAAGGATTGATTACGTAACTTTTCTTACTTTTCTGCAATTCTCAATTCTCACTACTCACTTCTCACTCTTTTAAAATGTCATTAAAATAAACAAAAAATGTTGACAAAATTTTCAGATTAAAATAATCCATAAAATTATATAAATCTCTATTCTTTTGTAATCCTCAATGTCCTGTGAAATCTTTTTAAATTCCTTAAAATTCCCTTCACTTGTTCTTCAATTGAACATGTTTCTGAAACTTCAGTCAGTTATTTTACTCCAAAATCATTGAAAAGTAACTCATAAAATAAGGGAAAGGTCAAACTAAATACCCCATAGTAAATATTATTAGCTCTGACATATTATCTCCTATTAAATATTATTAGATATATTATTTAGTGCTGATCTGGGGGATATAAAGATTATCTAAAGTTGGGAGACAGTTTCTGAAACTTTTTAGATCATATAATATTACTCCTATGCTCTGACCTTTTTAACTTCAGGGAATACAATCCAATATTGTCCAACATCTGTTCAAATTTCACATTAGAATTGAGAATTTCCTATTCGAATTTGGAATTCTAATGACGAACGTGCTTCGAACTAATATGCTTTATCAGGAAGATCCGTGTCTGCAATTTATTACACATTGGAGTGAATCCACGAATAATCCATTTTTGATAATCCTTGCTCGGCTGTCAACTACTATAAATTCGGGATAAAAAAATATAATATATTTTCGGAATTTTTAATAAAATTTGAATTAGAATTTGTTTTCTTATGACACAAGTCTCCAGACTCAGATGTTTTCGAATCTGTTTTGGTATTTAGGAAGGAAAATCCATTATGTATATCGTATATTGCGGAATCAATTTGCATATTATAGCATCGCCAAAATTGAAGACACTTGATTAACTTTTTAAAGATGATGAGATATAATAAATATTACAAAGAAAAATTCGTGGCTTTAAAAAGATCTACAAATTTTCCATTGACAATTTTTTGATTAGGTAATTAGATTTCATTTGAATCGTGAAAAATACTGTTAAAAAGCAAATACTAATTTTTTTCCGCCAAAAACTTTCGAAATAATTACCAGATTGAATTGCGCTTTAGCACAATTGTTCAAGGCATAAAAAGAAGAAAGTTTTCGAGATAAAACCCTCAAATATCCTGTTCATAATCCTAAAATAATTAATACATCTTTCTATAGATTACAGATTACAATAAAAACATCCGTTAACTATATATCATTAAAGTATATATATTATATAAAGCACCTAAAGTTCATAGACGGTCAAATCAACAAAAAGTCTTTTGAAATCTCCTTGCAATTGAATATGAGAAAATAAATAAGTCTCCTGAAAATTAATACAAAGGTTATATTATCGTTATGTCGCCGAGCTATTTTGACATATCTCTAGCGAGTGCGTACAATAAGAAAAATTCAATTCCGATAAAAAATGTGTTACTACAGAGTGTCAAGTATAAGATAATTTTTTTATAGTTTAAAGCATATATGGTATAATGATTTCTCACGCTGATGCGGCAAAGGGTATTTGATTGCGAGTTGCGAGGTGTCAAAGAACACCTCTAATAGGATGCTCGTATTTATGAAATTTAAGTAATGAACACTCCGCGAGTGTCGCATAGTAATATTAAGGTATTTTTTATCCGTGGGAACAGAGGTAGATTAAGTTAGTTATAGTCCTAACAAGCGTACTGGCAGGACGTGCTGCTTATTGCAGCCGGGCAATTAGTTGTAAAACACTAATTGAATAAATCAGTTTGATTATAATTGATATAAATGAGTGTTTTTGGATTATTAACCAAACTCACGACAAGAGTCCATAACGAATCAAAGGAATACTTTTTAGGGGCCGTCCTTAAATTACGTAAGACTGTTTTCTGGAATTTTGACCCATGTACCCCCCTCTGTAAGGGTCCGTAAGTTTTGCCCCCCCCCCCCTATTTTACGTAATTTTTTTCGAATAAATTTTTTCTTAATGTTGTCGTGTGAGACAATATAATTTCAGAACTAGATCGCGCTAATAGGCCAACGCATTTGACGAATCAGAATAAGTTGATACGTGAACTAACTGTTGTATTGAAGGGTGGTCTCCATTTATAATGAAACTCAAAAAAATACGACACCATTATCTCTACAAAACTTCTCTAGAAGCATTGAATTTTGAGCTTTGTTCACTAACTTCTATGAACTTCAGTAAACTTTAGTAATTGAAATAAGATATTGACATTTTCATTTGTAATAGAAATTCTTAGAAAACCCTGAAGATAATTTTTATCCGAAAATGGATAAATTAACTGCAAACAATTAAAAACTACGTTGAATGCTACGTTGACATTTACAACAAAAATTTACAATTTTTGATGTAGTTGTCAACTGTCTGCAGTGTTTTTATATCCAATTTTTTTTTCTTCTTATTTTGTTTGATTTCTCCTTTTTTATATGCAATTCCTCGACAAGTTTTTCTAAATCAGGACCAACTTCCCTCACGTCAGGACTTTTAGAGGTGCTGAGGTTTCTGAAACAGTATTAGTTTGATCCGCATATCTGTTTAGTTTTGAATTGAATTAGAAAAAAAAGAAGAAATTAAGCTTGAAGTTCAGTGTGCGGTGCTGGAGGGAGGTCCTGAAAAAGGAGTACACTCGAATCTCCCAATATCGACCTTCCCAATATCGACAATCTCCCAATATCGACACTGCGCATGAATTGCTGCGCGCTCGGAATCTGAATGGTTACTATTCGCGCGCAATTTAAAATGCTAAAAAATATTATTTATGTGCAATACGCATGCGCAATTAATATGATGCATGCACAATTGGTGTGCCATTTGAGAAGAGGAATTTCGTCGATATTGGGCAAGCTTCTGGTCTGGATTTCGTCGATATTGGGAGATTCGAGTGTACATTCAAAATCTTGCTATAACGACTTTCGGTAAAACGAGCGCTTGCTATAACGAGCTCACTGTCTCGTGCTACAGCGAGTAAAATGTCACCCCTTTATCCCCACTATTTTGACGGGTAAACGTGCGGAAATTTGAATCAATAAATAATCGACATCTACCATTGTATGTTTTAAAATTATGGTTTAAAATAAATTTTAAATAAATTTTTGAAGTTATATGTAATACCCATGTGCGAATTTAGGTCGGCAGCCACACATTTACTGTCGGCCCACGGTCGGCCCTACTTTGCCAGCCAAAGT
>CAJFCO010017325.1:25001-36054 GCA_904066015.1 Synergus gifuensis | reverse complement strand
TATATTTTAAATGAATTCAAGCGCACGAAGTGTGATGAGAATGTGTGCTCACAATGGCACCCCTAGTTTTTTTGTTTTTTTTTTGAAAATAGGAAGGATTGAAAATTTGCGAATTTGGTGATTTTTGGCTTGAAGACTATTTTTGAAAAATTCATAACTTCGGTTCTATTTGAGATAGAGACTATTTTTTTTTATTTTAAATGTAAAAGAACAAGCTTTAATAAAAAAAATACTTCAAAGAAAAAATATTAAAAAATTAAAAATGTTTTAAACAATTGAAATTTTTAAATTGATTTTTAACAATTGCCCCATCCATGAATCAAGTTTCTAGTATTTTTATCGTATTTTACGTTAAATTTACTTCCGAAAACATTTTTTAATTGATGGGTAAATAATTAGTCCTGTCCGAAAAAATTTAATTTATCTAGCACGGTACGTCACACTGGCGCGCGGGTCACATTGCACGGCTTTGCTTCCAATTCTTTAAGAGAAACTGAAATCATACAATGGTATTTTAAGGTTCCCTTTATCGTTGAAGCTTTTTGAAAGCGTGCTGATAGCATTACAGTTTTCGCTACGGATACATGCGGTTAGAATTTTTTTATTCAAACTCATATGCGAGGATAAATTGATAGAATATTATTAGTTAAATATAGATTCAAAAGGATAGACGCGGATAGAGTATTAGTAGTTGAAAAATGATTGAAACGGATAGATATAGATAGCATATGTTTACATGAATATGGATTTAAACGGATAGATATGGATAGCTTATTTTTAGTTGGATTAAAAAGGATACATAAGGATAGAATATTTTTCGATGAAGACGGATTAAAACGGATAAATAGGATACTATCTCACGGATAGAAAATGATAAAAATATTAAGATTAAAACGGATAGGGGCGGATTATATTCCACTTCACGTAATGAAAATGATTCAAACGGATAAAGATTTAAAAATCTAACAACGGATAGAACATGATTGAAAAGGATACAAAGTTTACATTCAAACGGATAAAAAGTGTCTATTCGTTTGAATCCGCTAATTCCTATCCCTTTGAATCCGTTTACTTCTAGCAGGGTAAACAATATACAGGTCACTCCTTTCGGCGAACAGCAGCAACTCTCCTTCGGAATCAGGTGCCAAAATGTAAACCATAAAGCAGCTTGGGAGGTGGCGTTCTAACATTATAACTCAAGGATATGTGGAAAATTCTGTGCATAAGAGGCAAATATAATTTTTGACGGAATTATTCATGAATCAAAAAAAAGTTCACAGGTTATAAATATTGAAAAACCAGTGTTGAAGCCTAAATGTGTTTCTTCACATTTTGGTATAAGCTGTGTTTATGACTAGAATCTGTTAAGAACTACTTTCAGGATAATGTTCCTTTGCAATAACCTAGAGTCTAGTTTTTATTACAGTGATAAGGCTTAGGATAATTTAAGACAGATTTCCTTATTACTCGTCGTTTGAACCCGTATTAATTTACTGTGGAATTTCCCGAATCCTCTTTCAGTTCTTATACCTATTCCTAATCCTCTAGCGTCTTGAGTTTTTACAATGTTCGAGTTCTATTACCTGAACTATATCTATTATGGTTACTCTAGTACCCCCACCCTAAATCTCAATAAGGTTCTTACCCACTAGTATGAAAATTCAAAATGTAACTCTCAGTCTAAAACTGGAGATCAAACGAGAATCATCTCTTCTCTCAAATGACTCTACCACTCGGGATTGTCACTAGTTATTTTATTATGGAAATAAAGTTCTTTTACTAAGATACATTCTCTACACTTTATTAATTGAGATCCTTGTTCCTTAAAAGACCAAGGAGTGATCACAAACACAATCCAACGAAAAATTTGTCGTTCAGTGATCCGCAGCGCAACATATGGTCCTTCGAGCCGGATAGTAACGGCTAAGAACTAGTAGTACTAACAACGAATCGCGAGTGATTATCGAAAAATAACGCAAGTTTATCGAAACCTACGAACAATATCGAGAATAACGGACACTATCGAAACATTTCGAATACATTCGAAATTCAAGTGAATGTGAACATTTCGAACACCTACCGAAATTCAAGTGCATATGAACATTTCGAGTATGAAAGTGAAGGTTAACACGTAAAATCTTCTTAATCCAAAATCTTAAAATCGAACAAGTGAAACCGTGACACCTAAGCCAAAGGTGAACATACGAATTTGGAAGGCGAATTGACGAAGAATTCCTGAACAACATCGAATCAACATCCTACCAAGGCAGCTTCAAACAAATGAAGCGAGAACAGCTCCAATCCAATCCAACGTAATATAAGTCTTCTCATGTTTGCTATCTGAGTCACTATTCCATTAATCTCCTAATTTCTCCTTACTTAAACTTACCTTTTCTTCAATTCGTAAAGTAGAATTATTAAAAAAAAAAAAAACAAAAAAAATGAATCGAACCCCAGAAGCCGAAGTCTTGTACAAAAAACTTGTTCGCGAACGTGGTACTTTGAAGTGTAAGGTGACTAGATTAACAAATTTTGCCGACAAGCCCGTGAGTGAAATAATTTTAAAGGTATTAGAAGAAAAGCTCTCAAAATTAGCAAATATCGAGGAAAGCTTCGATAATATTCAAATTAAAATCGAATCCCTTGTCCCTGAAAGTGATTTAAATGCAAAGGCTATTGGGAGAGGGGATTTTGAGGATGAATTGTGTTACGCAATTGGTAAAACAAAAGCTATATTGGCCGGTGATCTTTCAGTGACTTCCGTTATCCAATCCACAATCTCGCAAGACTCAAATCCTCCCTCGAATCCAGGATCTTCAATGATGAATCCTCCAAACGCGAATACCGAAAATCAAAATGTAAGTTCAATCTATAAGGAACTTGAATCTCCTCTAGATCATCGGCCTATCGAAAGAGAAAACAATTGTCGAGTTCCAAGAATGAATCTACCCAAATTTGAAGGCTCATACGAAAAATGGCCTGGGTTTAGTGATGCATTCAAATCAGCGATTCATTCCAATCCGAGATTTACCGATTCGGAAAAATTAATGTATCTTCGATCGTGCCTATCGGGAAAGGCAGCAGAGAAAATCGAAACATTAGACACTACCTTCGCGAATTATCAAAAGGCTTGGTCGATTCTAGAAAAGATTTATGACGACCTCGCGGTGGTAATTAATAATCGAATACGAGCTCTTTTTGAGATGCCCTCTTGTAACAACACATCTCTGGGGAATGTTCTTGACAACGCGACAAAACACTACTATGCACTTGAGGCTCTAAATAAACCATTTCTTGAAGCATTTCCAATTTGTCTTATTCTTTCAAAGTTGGATTCAGAAACGCGTCTCAAATGGGAGGAAGAATCTCAGGGAACTGCCCGTCCAAAAAAGAGTCAATTGTTTGACTTCCTTCACGTCCGTCGAAAGGTTCTTGAGAAGGAAAAAATCATGAAGGGATTGAAGCCTGATCAATGGGGAAGAAATAACTCGAGGGCTCCTGTAAATATACAGCATTCAAATCGTCGACAAAATGGGTAATCCGCGGGCAATCGAAACTTATCCTCATATGCGACAAACGCGAAACCGTTTTGTCATTTGTGTAATGGTACTCATTATACGCAGTATTGTGAAAAATTAGTAAACGCAAATGTATCCGAACGTATAAATATGGTTAAAAAGGCAAACTTATGCTTTAATTGTCTAAAATCGAATCATGTCGTGGATGATTGCCGATCTAGCCATTGCAAATCCTGTAAGCAGAAACATCATTCTCTATTACGTACATAAAATGAGAATATCACGAAAACGGATCATGTAAATGCAATCTCGTTGAAAAATAACATACCGTTTAAAAACATTATAATGACGGCGATTGTGTTTATAATGGACCGAGAGGGAAATCCTCACGAATGCAGGCTTCTTCTCGACTAATGCACGCAACCGCAGTTATTAACTAAACGCATGGCTTCAAAATTAAATTTGCACAAGCAAAGGGTCGATATTCCTCTTGGGGCAGTAATGACATCAGGATAGAGGACATTGCCGAAACTACTGTAAAATTGCGAATTAATAATTTCTCTAAATATTGATTTCTTGCTGGTAGATCAAGTTAACGAGAATTTTCCTTCAGAACCAATCAACAAGGAAAATTTTAAGATTCCGCACAATGTCAGGTTAGCTGATCCAAGTTTCAATAAGCTAAGCCTGGTCCCATTGACGGAATAATCGGATCCGAATACTTTCTTCAACTTCTGACCGTGGGACAACGTAAAATCCCTGGTCAAACCGCGATGCTACAAAATTCAGTCTTTGGTTGGGTAATAGCTGGTAAATGCGAAATTCACTTTCAGAAAAACACTACCGAAAGCGGTAAATATATTGTGCGTCTTCCCTTCAGGGAAAACGTAGCAAATATAGGAGAGTCACATTTAAGTGCGATCTCGAAAGATCGTTAGCCAAGAAACCGGAGGTAAAAGCTCAATACTGCGAGAACTTAAGGGTCTATGAAGCGAGCGGTCACATGGCCGAAATAAAAAATGCGTCGCCTACTGAAGGCTATTATTTACCCCACCATGCGGTAATTTAGGAATCGAATATTACAATCTATTTTCGTTACTCACTCGGTTTCGTTCCTACACTTACGTGTTAACGGCCGACATAGAAAAGATGTATCGCCAATTTTTGTTACTTCCCAAGGATCGAAAATATCAAAAGATATTATGGAGAGAAGATTCTCAAAACCTTTTAAAAACCTTCGAATTGAACACCATGACTTATGGAACATCTGCCGCCTCTTTTCTAGCAACTCGAGCTCTTATCCAACTCGCGAATGATGAGGCTGAATCTTATCCAAGCGCTTCACGAGCCATAAGGAATGACTTTTATGTTGATGATATGCTCACGGGATCATCCACACGCGAGGGTATTCAATTGAACTCGTAACAAGACATCCTTGTATAATACCTTTGAGCAAATCGAACAGGAGAAAAGAATAACGAAGCGGAATATTTTATCTCAGATTGCTCAACTGTTCGATCTACTAGGTCTTTTGGGTCCAATCACCTATGGAAATTGGGATTGGATTGAGATGCTGCTGTCCCAGTTGAAATACATACAGTCTGGTCTCATTATCGCACTCAGCTATCCCTCCTCGATAAAATAAGGATAAATCGAAAAATCCTCATAGAGAACTACGCGAATCTGGAATTACATGGATTTAGTGATTCAAGCGAGCGGGCTTATGGTGCTTGCTTTTATATTCGATCCAAAAGTGGGGAGGGAAAAATCGAAACGCACCTAGTCTGTTCAAAATCGAGAATCGCCACACTTAAGGCTATGACTATACCTAAGCTAGAACGTTGCGCAGCATTATTATTAGCTCAATTATTCGAAGCAATTCTACAAGCCTTGCATCAGCTATCATTTGATAGAATAATCTTTTGGTCCGATTCGACAATAGTCTTACACTGGATAGGCACTCCATCACACCTATTGCCAGTTTTCGACGGCAATCGTATTGCGGCTGACCAAAGGATGACCAGCTCATATGAATGGCGACACATACGTTTAGAAAGTAATCCTGCCGATCTCGTTTCGCAAGGTCTTTTGCCGAGCGAATTTCTCAATGCGAGTGTCTGGGAAAATGGGCCTTCGTGGTTGAGCGAAAACGAAGACCTTTGGCCGCAACCTGAACTAATAATTACAAAAATTCCAGAAAGACGCACCGTCATATCTCATGCCACAATGAACGAAAAGATAAAACGAGCAGAATTTTTAGACAAATTCTCATCTCTCGATGAGTTGAAGCGTTTGACAGCCTTTTGTCTACGCTTCTCTCACAATGAGAAATTGAGTAAAAAAGTCGTCAGTGATTTCTCCATCAAGGAATTAAAACTGGCCATGATTAAATTATTCAAGATCGTGCAATTGGAAGCATTTTCATCTGAATTGAAAATCCTGGAATCGGAATAAACGTTAATGGAAGGTAGATTATTACCTCTAGCCCCCTTCATTGATTCAGAAGGTGTTTTACGTGTGGGTGGTAGGCTGAATAAGGCCGATCTTCCCTACTCACAAAAGCATCCTGCTTTACTACCCCCAAATCATCATATAACAAATCTTATAATTCGCGAAGAGCATACACGTCTGATGCATGGAGGCACACAAGCAACGTTTAATGCGCTCCACCGAGAATTTTGGATTGTTAACGGACGAAACGTGGTAAAAAATATTATTCACAAAAGCGTTGTATGTGCTCGCGCTAGACCTACAATTCCCCAGTATCCAATGGGAGAGCTTCCAAAAAATCGTCTCTCTCTCAATATCGTCCCTTCTTAGTTTCGGGAATTGATTATTGGGGTCATTTTTTATAAAGGAAAAACGACATCGAAACCGTACGAATGTTAAAATCAACGCTGCTATTTTTGTCTGCCTTGCAATTCACATCGAGCTTGTTGGAGATCTAAGTACTGAAGCTTTCTTAGCGGCCCTTTCTCGATTTTTTAATAGAAGAGGTAAAAGCTCTGATCTTTACTCGGACAATGCGACGAATTTTGTGGGCGCTAAAAACGAAATCGAAAAAATTCAAGCATTACTACAATCTCAAGCTCAAAATGATTCTGTGAAACGGACACTAGCCAAAAATAATATAGCATGGCACTTTATTCTTCCTAGATCCCCACATTTAGGTGGACTTTGGGAGGCAGTTGTAATAGTATATTTCGATACAAGAGGGCAAACGGGCGTTTTGGTAACTGCGAGTGTGAAGGAGCCGCGTGAACCCGAGGCGAGGCTTCGTTCGCCTCCACCTCGCGTCGGGTTCACGCGGTGGCTTCACACTCGCAGTTACCAAATCGCCCGTTTAGATCTCTCGTATCGAACAATATTTTTCTTTACAAATTCATGCAAAACCCTCGTTTGTCCACCGTTTACAGACATCAAACCAACCGAACCCAACTTAATCCAAAACATTGTTTACATAGTATTGTACCCTGCTGGAAGTAAAGATATAGAAAGAGATAGAAATTTGCGGATAGAAAGAGATATAACTTTTCTATCTCTTTCAAGTAGCCGATTTGCATCCCCAAAACGCTATCCCTTTCTATCTCTCAGTCTATCTCTGTGTCTGGTAATATCTATCTCTTCCTATCCCTCAGTCTATCTCTGTGCAGAAAAAATTTTAATTTCTTTCTATTCCTAAATCTATCTCCTTTGCCAGAATAAATACAATATTTTGTACAATAATATTATTTTAATCTTACCACTAACTCATATAACACTGAAAAATCTGCATCTATAGGGACGCGAACTTGCGCGCATCGAGTCCGTAGTCCAGCGCTTAATCCACTGAGCTAACGAATGATTTAGGAGTTATGTTGTAAAAACCAATATCCCTCAACCAATCTAGCTCTATCCCAATCTATCTCTTATATTTATCAAACTCTATCTTTTTCAATCTTTTTGTCAATCATCAGAATCACTAAACTCTTTCCTTTAAACTCCTCATTTCTAACCTCATTTGAAAGTTGTAATATAAATTTTAATTTGAAAAAAATATTCTTAAAAAAAAGGTGAAAACTTTGGTACTAACCCCTTAAATTTAAGCCATCGTACAATGCAGAGGAATCATTAGATTATATATTTTTATTGTTTATCAAATTTTATAGAAATTTAATTTTAAAAAAAGCCCAAGAAATTAAAAAAAATATTCATTATTTCAAAAATTATTGATATTTTCATAAAACTTTGTGATTTGACGTATTTTGTAATATCTTATTAAAAAAATCAAACAGTATCTACGACATCCTGGGTTAATTTTAAGCGGAATTTTGATAGCTTTTAACTTATTGGAAAGAAGAAATTTAATTTTTGATGTAATTAAATTTAAGAGAATTTAAACGACAATTGCAAACTTTTCTTTAATGAAATATTTGAGCCGAAATGAAATAGACAAGGAAGGATTCGAATATGAAAGAGTTAAGCTGAGATTAAGAAGAAGACATTGAAAGAGAAGTATGGATTAAAAGAGATGGGAATGAATTGACTTTGATAAGGAAATAGAAAGGGATAGACAAGAATAGGCGGGAGATATGAAGGAATAGAGAAGTGGGGATTGAAGGAGATAAGAGCGATTTTAAGTAACAAGGAGATAGAAAGAGATGGACTGTAATAGGCAGGAGATAAATAGAGACAGAGAAGTGCGGATTCAAAGAGATAGAGCAAACTTTGATTGAAAAGGAAATAGAAAGAGATATACGGGGATAGACAATAGGTTGAAAGAGGTAGATAAGTGAGGATTGAGAGAGATAGACGTGGATGTAGATAAGCAAGAGATAAAAGGGCATAGAAAAGAGGAGATTCAAAAAGATAGGCGTGGATGTGGATTAATATGAAGATAAAAAGAGATAGGCGGGTATAAGCGAAAGGTAGAAGTGGATAAACAATCTTTATCCCTTTCTATCTTAGGCATAGAAAGAGATAGAAATGGATGGGATTTTTATCTGTTTACTTTGAGCAGGGTAGTAAGCGTTTACGACGCTTATAGATGGCATCGCAACCGGTGAGCAAAATTTTTTGGTAACCGTGGAGACCACTTTACTAACTGGTGACAGTGCTTTGCTCATCATTGGGGATTTTGCTCACTGCTTTTGAGGACAGTGTGGAATCAGCCATTTTGCATGTCTGTAAATGGTGGACAAACGAGGGTTTTGCGTGCATGTGTAAAGAAAAATCATTTAAATATCACATGATACGGGTGATCGGTGATAAATTATTATTGTACGAAGAGTTGCTAACCTTTGCAATTGAAGTAGAGGAAATTTTAAATTCACGCCCTATTACTCCCATTCCTTCTGATCCTAACGACCTCTCCGCCCTTACACCAGGTCAGTTCCTCATTGGTGACTCATTTACAAGCATGCCAGAGGAAAATCTAGAAGAAATACCTTCAAGACGTTTGTCGTCTTAGCAACACGTCCAGCAGATGCGTCAACACTTCTGAAACCGTTGGTGCAAGGAGTACCTGAATGAATTAAATGTCAAGAGGAAATGGCACAATGGCGAAAGGAACCACGTGAAGATTGGAGATCTCGTAACCCTACGAGAAGATAATCTACCGCCGATGCAATAGATTCTAGGGAGAATCTTTGCGATCCATCATGGCAGTGACGATGTTATTCGAGTGGTCACTGTAAAAACCCATAAGGGTGAATAAAAAAGAAGTGTGAAGAAGATCTCTCCGCTTCCAATCGAAACTACGATTATTGATTAATTATAAGAGCAATTTTTTGCTATACTTATTCTTAACTTGTAATATACTTACTTAGCACATATCTTAATCGCTCCCTACATCGCAATCATTTCTGAATTTGATTTGTACAATTACTTTAAACATAAATCGAGCATTGGTATTTTTGATTGAAAAAAATATTATTTTGAACGTGACCGTTCAAGGGGGTCGACATATGTTGAAGCCTAAATGTGTTTCTTCGCATTTTGGTATAAGCTGTTTATGACTAGAATCTGTTAAGGACTATTTTCAGGATTATGTTCTTTTTCAATAACCTAGCGTTTAGTTTTTATTACAGCGATAAGGCTTAGGATAATTTAAGACAGATTTCCTTATTACTCGTCGTTTGAACTCATATTAATTTACTGTAGAATTTCCCGAATCCTCCTTCAGTTTTTATACCTATACCTAATCCTTACAATGTTCCAGTTCTATAACCTGAACTATATCTATTATGGTTACTCTAGTACCCCCACCCTCAATCTCAATAAGGTTCTTACCCACTAGTATGAAAATTCAAAATGTATAACCCTCAGTCTAAAACTAGAGATCAAACGAGAATCATCTTTTCTCTCAAATGACTCTACCACTCGCGATTGTCACTAGTTATTTTACTATGGAAATGAAGTTCTTTTACTAAGATACATTCTCTACACTTTATTAATTGAGATATAATATAATATAATATAATATAATATAATATAATATAATATAATATAAACATTTCTAGTCAGTGGGAAAAAAATGAGGCTACCTACGAGTTTGAAATTGATGAAGAAAATAAACCTAAATGGAAATTGGAATAATATGTAATATGACTTTTCTCTTCTTTGACAGTTTCTGAAAATTGAAAAACGTCGTGGATTTAGAAATTCCAAAATTCAAATCCGCCGTGAATTTTGAAAAGACCAGAAGTGAGGTGAAAGTGAAAGTGAAAATGAAAATGAAATTACAGAATTGACCCCCTTACATTTTCAAACCCAACTGGAAATACCATCGCTCCAAAATCAACTGGTGTAATATCTCCACAGTCTAGAATAGTATTATTACAAAATGCAACTAAAAATATCATTTCTCCAAAAAAACCAACAGTCATACCTCCATCCATCCAATACGAAAACCTTGACTCAGATTTTAATCTGGATTGGAGTGACGTTGCTGATGAAATGATGGTTTATAATTTAAAACCAACGTCAGCTAGGTAATAGAATCATTAATACCACGGCCGGTGAAAGACGTGGGGTGGGTAGGGAATACTCACCACCCGAACGGATCCGTGTGGGGAAATTCCCCACCTGAAATCGGTAAACAAATTAACGGTGTTTGTAGTAATGAGGATCCAAGTGCTATGGACTGTTGTACAGCATAGCGCTTGGATCCTGAACATCGTCCGTTCGTATGTATTGGCGGTGTAGACCGTAAGAACCGAGTATCTACGGCGTACAGCAACTCTCTTTTTCTGTCCTGCGCAGACGCGTGACTGACGTCCGCTACCGTTTTCTTTAGGGTGGTCCCACAATGTGACCTAATGTGTACGTTAAGGTGGTTCAAAAAGACTTTTTTTTTCTAGAGAGTCTCGATCCCCCCAATTCTTTTCTAAATCCGAAAAAAGAAAGGCCATATTTCTTTTTTTTTTTAATTTTGATTTTAACACGTGCCACTTTTGACTTGAAGTTTCCCATGTAAATTGCATGGGGAAAAATCACTTTTTGGAGTTTTTGGAATAATTTTTCAGGGTTTCGAAAAATGTTACGGGAGATTATAG
>CAJFCO010017325.1:9727-20001 GCA_904066015.1 Synergus gifuensis | reverse complement strand
AAAAGCAATTATCTTCCGAAATAATGAATTCAGAGGGAAAAATGAGAAGAGCAACTTGTATTACAATTAGATACTGGATGCTCCTTTTATTGTTTTCTTCTAAATTTATTATTTTCAAAGATTAATAGTATTTTACGAAATAACAATCACCAATATCTACGGGTTCCTCTAAAATAAGCAACTACATATCTTAATATGTGTATAAATACGTTACAGGTGGGTCATGCGAATCAGCTCCCTCAAGAAAGTGCGATTCAATTACAAAAATCTGATAACATTTTTCCAGGCGCAAAAAACCGATTGCCATATCGATAGCGCAGTTTTAGCGAAAGCTGCAGGATTCTTGGTAGCTATGCAGTCATTCGAGTTCTTTTTCTACTTAACAATGATGATTGAAATCTTTGGACGTATAGAAATTTTGAACACTGATTTACAAAATTCGCAACTCTGCGTGATTGATTCGTATCGAAAAGTCGATGCGGTGCTTTTTGATTTAAATGAGTCGCGATTCGAAATTTGAAACAATTTGGCAGAAAAGTAATGATGCAGTCGAAGCTTCAACGGGTTCAAGGGGACTAACTGGGACCTTCCTTGTGTTCGCGGAGGTTGTCTTCGAGACGCCCTCCCACGGATCAAGATTTGTGTTCCGCGTTTACTCCCCAAAGATCCGGTGTCCCGTCCATGGGGACCCCCTCCCTTTTTTTGAGATTCCCCACAATCCGTCTAGACCATTCCAGTCTCTCCTCCTCACAACGACTACGAATGTTCTATGGAATCGATTTCCACTAAGAGGAAGAATCGCCCGGGCTTAAGAAAAAGGATCGCGGCAAGACGTCGTGCAGAAGCTCAACAATCTTTCGAAATTGGTGTTGTGCAAACGGAACCCGTGGTGATCAGTGCTCCACCAATTTCAAACCCCCGAGTCTCGACCCTTCAGTCTACTGTCCTGGAACCTCCGGTGTCTACGGGTAGTGAACAGTGCATACCGAACGAAACCGAGCAGTCCGTCAATACACAGCTCAAGACTCAGTGCGAGCAACTTTTTGTGTTTGCCTCAACGTGTGTATACCCACTGTGCTACCAAGTGCCCCTCGTGTAACTTTGCCTCTGTGCAACGACAGTGACCCATTGGTTTTGGAGATTACCCATGTACATTCCGTACCCAATGTTTTTCCCATGCCACGTCGGAAGAACCGACCTAATCTTCCAAAGCGTTTGAACGCTCGTCGAAGGGCATTAGAGGAGAAACAAAATTATCCTCCTCCTGCGTTGAGCTCTAACCCCTCAAATTCAGAGGAGAAATGCATCCAGGAACTTCATCCTCATGCAGTTCATGGACCTTTTGAATTAGGTGCTTCGTTCCACCATCCGGGTAGAGATAGACCCACAGTGGTTTCGGATCGGCTCTCGCCTTCGTCCCTCATCAGGCGGAGACATAAACTCCTTCGACGATCTGAGAGACGTTGTTTCACAAACGCTCACCCCTTCGTGACTTGTGTGCCAATCGTGAAACAAACTCCATCGTGACAGGTCCAATTCGTATCGAACCGGAATGACCGTCAACGCCCCCTAGATCACCTGAAGAGAAAGACGTCCTCAGCATATGTGTACGTCACCCATCAAGCTCTCTCTGGTGAAAGGGGAAAAGAAGAAACCAAGCATCCGAGAGAACGAGCCTCTACTACGCAGCGTAGTCGTCGTTCCTCAGAAGACACCGCGAAGCGATATTAGCGAAGTACCATCTCACCCTCGTTTCCACGAACAAAGTAGATCTTCTTCTTCTGATTGCGAGAATCACAAGGCGAAGATTCTATCCGTTGTCTTTAGACCAAAGACACGGAAAAGGAAACGCCTGAAACGCTACCTTTGAGAAGTGAGACGACCCAACACCCTCGATTAGACGTTTCTGAGTTAGGAGCATTTTCTCCGTACCAAGCGTCTCCGAGGGAACTATCATATAAAAATTGTGCAGCGACCTCCCCTCCTTTTTTATCGTGAGTATAAATATTCAGTTTTCACGTGCGCTGTCAACAAACTTAAATTTATTCTTACAACCTTAGGTTGTAAGAATAAAATTATGGCAATATTTTTTCACCAAAAGGAAGAAATTTGGATCTAAAAAGTTTAAAATAATATCTTGAACAATAAGTTAGATAAAAATATACGTAAAATATACTGTAAAGTAAAAATTTTTGACATAAAAATATATTATTCGTATATAGATATAGAATAAAAAAATGGACTTACCTTACTTATTAATATTGTGGTCCCACCAATTAAAAAATAGTTTTCATAATAAATAGTGTATAGTGTGCTAATTATTGAAACTTACACTAAACTTGCACTGTTTTCTATAAAAGCGTTTACACTCAGTCTCATGGCAGCATGCCGGTATAAAATTGTTTTGAAAACAGCCGAACATCGACAATGCGAATTGCGATCTTTACAACTGGTGGCGAAAATCGGTACATAGGATAAGCATACGAAGGAACGTTGCGATTGTAGATAAAGCAGAAATGGAATAAAAATAAGATTAAGTAGAAAAAAGTCAATTTTTAGATAAAATACAAAAAATTCCTGGTCCTGAATAAAATTTCCGGATTTTTCCCGGTTAAATAAAATTCCCGGCTTTTTTTTGGTTTTTCCCGGTTTCCCGATCCGCTAGACATCCTGGTTACATATACAATATCCTTTTTTCAGATGTGGATGCGATGAATGTGTAACATCGAGTGACCAAGACTCACTTCGACATTCTCAATCGCGAATAAATGCCTACCGTGCCCTCAGTGCCTCATCCCTCATTGCCCTTTCATCTAGAGACCCTCTGCTCACAGCGTTCGAATTATCCTGGGAACTTCGAAGGCTAAGTCGCATGGAGCAAGAATTCCGTGCCGAATACAACGTAAAACAAAACTAATTAATATCTTACCGAAATCTTAATTTCTTTATGTTATTTTTGAACTTTTATAACTACAGAATCAGTTAAAGTTATACATAAATATACTAACTTTTTAATCGAAAAAATTTATTGTAATATCCATTTCTAAATTACAGGAAATGAGGGAGGCGGTTCAGCTTTTCGCAACCTCTTTACTGGATCACGCGCGAACTTCCTACGAATTGGAAGTCATGCTCAATTATAATCCCACGGGAGACAACTGGGAACCTGGAGAGAGGCAAACATTAGAAAGACTTAAACTTGGCATTAAATATAAACAAAAGCAAGTACGTAAACGTACAGTAGATAAATTTTCAAGTTAGGGATGAACTACATGGATAAAAGAAATAATAATAAAGGGATCGGTTAATTATAATACATACGTGACCCTAAGAAAGTTCTGAAACAATGGAAAGTCTAAAGAAAGACGAAAAAGTCACTTTCCCACATGTCACATAATTTTTGGATAAAGTTTCAAAAAGCGATAACCCCCGATTTTCTTTGGACTCCGTATACTTATGTATTTTGAAGCTTTTATTACGAATATGATAGTGAAAATTGCCGCAAATGTGATTTCCATGGTAAAATCATGAAAAAAACATAAAAATCATGGTTTTTTGCGTTTATCTCAATTAATATGCAAAATTAAAAAAAAGATTTCAATCAAAAGTTGTATATCTCATCGAAATACATATTTTTTGTTTCAAACATTTTTTTTCTGCGAGTGATGGTTTCCGAGAAAATCACAAATACACTCGAATCCCTCAAATTTCACGAAATCCAAAATAGAGGCCCCCTCAAATTTCACCAAATTCATTCCCCTTCCCTCTATAGTCACATCTATTGCGCATGTGTCACATCAATTGCACATGCTTATTGCATATAAAACAATATTTTTCAGTACTTTAAACTGTGCGCCAATAGCAACCAATTAGATACCGAGTGCCATGGCATGCGCAGTGATATCACGAGTTTAGTGAGAAAGGTGGAGAGTTTGGTGACACTTGACACGTAATGTGTGTTCCAATTGTAAAAGTGATTATTTTGCGATATACGATTCTGTAGTGTGAATAATAATTGGATGATAAGAATTAGCTCTCGCTACTGAACCCGAGAAGCTAAAGGTTTGTTCTCCCAGACGTGGTATTACCAGGTCTGGGATATTACGGTGAGTAACCTCGAATTGCGGGCCGGCATCGGCCATTCTTAAAGCACAACCTCGTGCTCGACACTTTGTCCCTATTGTGTTCCTTTTGACGGTTATAATAATATTTAATAATCATTAATTAATAGATTCTTAAACATTGCGGAGGAATGGCCTCTAGCAATTAAAATACAAAAAAGGGGGGAGGGCTCTTACAGTCATCAATTCCTCCTTTAGAAAATCCCTCGGACGATCTAAAAAAAAGGCGTGAATTTGCTAATGTTTATGAAAACAAAAAAAAACTGACGACGACAAGGTCGACGCTGTTTTTCAGACGCAGACGTAGATTCGGAGGAGCTTGACGAATCGACCTGGTCCAAGGACCAAGCGTCGATACAACTACTCCAAGACATCGAAGATAACTCTGTCAATCTCATGGATTTCTCACAGACGGACGGGAATATAATCCCAGAGACGCAAATGTGCCCCACACCCTCGGACGACCCAATTAATATTGAATCGAGTCAAGCTGCCAATCGTGGTGGCCCCAAAAACCCTCCCATGACAGGCGAGAATACCTCACTCACTGGGAAGACCCCAATCCGCACCAACTCAAGCCCTAATCACCAACTTCGGTACAGTACCTTCGAAAAAGGAGATTGCCCTGTTATTGTGCAACGTAGTCCAAACTCTGAACAGAGTAAGAGGGATCTTGCCGCTGATACATGCGGTCGAATGTTTCAGAAGCACTTTTCAGGCTTAATCAACAACATCCGTAGTAGCGGCTTCGGAAAGCTACGGGTTATCGCAAAATCTCCTCACGCGGCAAATATCCTCTTACAGGAAATCCCCCAAAAAATAGAAGGCCTTATCGCTATTGTCCCCTCTAGCTTCGTGACATGCTAAGGGGTAATCCGTGGTATCTCACATAAGATCTCGGATTCAGAATTAATCAAGTACCTTGAGGTGCTTGGCCCTTTAGACTAGAGCACAATGGAGAACTAAACCTATTACCTAAGGTTCTGTCCTTTTCTATCATATGGCCCTATCTCTTTTGCGGTCACGTGACAAGAAAGATGGAGCAATACGATAGAAAAGGATAGAACCATCATTAGGTTTAGGGAATAGGCTTAGTTCTCCATTGTGCTCTAGCCCTTTGAGAGGCAGGACCAAGGTCATTGGAGCACTTCGGCTTAACCGAAAATCTATTGATCCAGACACAAAAGAAATTAAAATGGTCCCTTCAAAATCCGTTTTGCTCACTTTTGAGGGTACAGTCCTTCCAGAAAGGACTTCCATATACATGGCCTCGTTTCCGATCTACCTCTATAACCCGAAACCTAAAATGTGCACCAAATATCTCAGATTTGGTCACATTAGCAAACGCTGCCGATCTAGTGTGCGCTGCAAGCGCTGTGGTTCCTCGGAGGTTCACACTGAAGCCAAGCCATGTCCTAACGCGAACAGCTTTTAAATTCTACAGATTTTTTTTCTGCGTGTGATAAAGTGTAATTGTAAAAGAGAATCGTAAAGGGAAATGGTAAAAAGAATGCTAAAGGAAATGGTAAATGTAAATTGCAAAGAGAATGGTTAAGGGGAATGGTAACAGGGAATGGTAAACTTTCCTGTGGTGAAAAGCGTGAGTATATAAGTACGAAACCGAAATCAATGGTGATTTGATGGAAATCGATATATCTGTGATTTTCTTGGAAACTATCACTCGCAGAAAAAAATGTTTTAAACAAAAAATGTGTACTTCGATGAGATCTATAACTTTTGTTTGAAATATTGTTTTTAATTTTGCATATTAACTGAGATAAACGCAAAACGCCATGATTTTTATAGTTTTTTCATGATTTCATCATGAAAATAAAATTTGCGGCAATTTTCACTATCGTATTCGTAATCAGTGCGTACAAATTCATAAGTATACGGAGCCCCAAAAAAATCTGATGCTACCGGTTTTTGGAACTGTACCCCAATTTTTTTATAATATAATACATATTATATATTATCTTGCATATGTTGTAAAAACATTTTCTTATTTTAGTTCGTTGCGCACCCAAACGTACAGCAACTTCTAGCTGCCATTTGGTATGATGGTTTACCGGGGTTTCGACGTTTAAGTATGA
Source organism: Synergus gifuensis (assembly GCA_904066015.1). Classification (NCBI taxonomy): domain Eukaryota; kingdom Metazoa; phylum Arthropoda; class Insecta; order Hymenoptera; family Cynipidae; genus Synergus; species Synergus gifuensis. Next base: position 13,787 of record CAJFCO010017325.1, on the reverse strand, counting down.
TAGGACAACTAGTGGAAGTAGGAAAATTGGGTGCCATGTTTCCTGTCTACAGTACAATTTACATGCTCCAGCCCACCTCAAAAATGGGACTTTTCATGAAAAAACCTTTTGTTAAGTTCATTTGTCACTCAGCCTCATACGCATTCTTTTTAAGTAAGCAATGAGTATAATAAAACATCCAACAATAAATTCAAAGTTTTAACCGAGGGGTCAATTACTCATATAATTTCGTGTACATTAATTCTCTACGCAATATAAATTTCGTGCAATCTCACGTAATCCAAGTAATCACTCCTCGGTATTAACATAATTTCTGTCGAATCTAATAGTAATACGCCTTAGGAAGTACTAACTTATTAACAAAAAATATTTTTCAATGATTCAGTGTTACTCGGAATGGCATCGCAGAGAGTAGAATATTTAGCAATTGAGCTTTTCGGAAATGCATGGATGCGCGAAATTTTAGCCGGGTGGAAAAGAAGAGAACGAGGTTGTATTCCTGGTTTCGTGGAATCTGGTGTCATCGTGTATATTTTCAGTAAGTAAATGCCATCGACCCTAATTGACAATACCTAGCGTACGTGAACCCTCCGACTTTTGAAATCTGTTAAAATTCCATAAAATTCTTTCAAATATTTTGATATTCCTTAGTACTTGGGCAGGTTTCTGTATCGTTGATGTTTGCGGTGTGATGCAATATCGTTATCGAAATATTGGAAATATCGATATTTAATATCGATATTTTTTCCCTAAAACGATATTTTCGGTATGTTTTATTATTTTTATATCTTGTAATACATGTAGAACTAGTTTCCCAACATTTCCAATCATTTTTTTGTGCCGTTCACGCGTTCTTTCACTTTTTTATTGGTTTTTACAAATAAAAATTGCTTAAATGTGTAAAATTTATAAAAAAAAACATTTATATTTAATAACCTGCATTATTGATTTGATTAATAAAATAATAAAATAAGTGAATTATCCTTTTTATTTAAAAAAATTTAAATATCGATATTTTATCGATATATCGGTAATTTCGACCGTGATATATCAGTCCAATCGCGATATGTTTCGATATATCAATAATATGGTAAATATCGATATTTTTTTCGATATTGTATCACTAGTTTGCGGTTGAATTAATTTTAAGTATATATCATTGAATAAAATCCTCTTCTGCAATCAGGTTTAGTCGTTGGAGAAATACGGTCGTTATGGGCAGACGGATTACTGGAGTACGTATCGGATTTGTGGAACATAGTCGACTTCATCCAAAATACTTTCTATGTACTTTGGATAGTTTTAAGAGGAACTGCCTGGTATGTTGTCATGGTAAGTTTAATTTTATTCTCCCGCATCATTATCCACTGCTGGAAGTAAAGAGATAGAAAGAGATAGAAAAGTATCCATTTTGCATCCTCAAAATGCTATCCTTTTCTATCCACACGGAGAGAAATCGAAGTTGAAATTTTGATGAACAGTACCCTGGCGAAAGCTTCGGATAGGATTCCAATCCGAGCCAATCCGAGGTCATCCGGGCCAATGCGAAATCTCTATCCGAGCGAATCCGAATGAAACCGAACCATTCCGAAGAAACTTTTCAATCCGAATGAATCCGAATTTTCAATCCGAACCATTCCGAAGAATCATTTCAATCCGAATGAATCCGAATTTTCAATCCGAATGAATCCGAACCATTCCGAAGAGACTTTTCAATCCGAATGAATCCGAACCATTCCGAAGAAATTTTTCGATCCGAATGAATCCGAAGCTTCAATCCGAATGAATCCGAGCCAATCCGAAGAAATTTTTCAATCCGAATGAATCCGAGCTATTCCGAAGAAATTTTTTAATTCAAAGCTTCAATCCGAATGAATCCGAACCACTCCGAAGTAATTTTCAATCCGAATTAATCCGAATTTTCAATCCGGATGAATCCAAACCATTCCGGATAGGAATCTTCCTTCAAACTTCGGATTGGCTCGGATTCATTCGGATAGGAATCATGCGAACTTCGGATTGGCTTGGAATGAAACTGATTCGCTCGGAAAGAGACTTCGCATTGGCTCGGATTCATTCGGATAGGAAATTTTCTATCCGAAGCCTTCGCCAGGGTAGTAGAAATCTAGAACTCAGTATAAAATAAATCAAGTAATTCATCTCTATGAGGTGAAATCTTATAGAGATTGTATTGGCGATAGAGCAACGGAAGGTTGGCCAGTCAGGTACTCAGTGAAAGATCGGGTTTTAACGAAAGTAAGAAAATCAAATAGGGATTCATACAAGCGTTATAGAATCTCGATAGGCGTTCTATTGTACCAGCTAGGAAAAGATTATGTAATGTAATGAAAAATTTGAAAAAAAAATTGTTTTAAATATGATAACAGTACTTAATTTATGTTTTAAATTACACACTCACTCGCACGTACTCTTACACATATAATTCGCACGCTCACACGCTTCGAAAAATCGCACTTGCTGGGGATCCAACTCCTGACTCTAACATCCTAAACGCACGCACTAATCGCCTGAGCTATTTAACCGCTTAGAGATTGTGGACAAAATCTCAGCCACGCCCTTGCGCTGAAAAGCCATAGATAATTGCCAGGAATATATTTTTAATTTTTTGTGCTTTACACATTTTATAAATAGTTGGATTAAAAAGTGTTTCATTTTCAAATTTTTAATTAATGTGTTATAAAGCAAAATACGCTCGAGTATACACAATAGAGATTTGGGACTGTCTGGGACAGATTGTAAGACGATTCGAAGACTCAAACTTATTTTATACTCGCAGCGTCTCTAAACGCGAAGAATATCCCTGCTTAAAATGCCGGTCTGAGACCCGGAAAAATATTTCTCATCCTGTATACGTCCCAAACATTCCCGGACACAACTCGGTTGCAAAACCCGGAAATTTTCCGCATAGGCTCGGATAGAATGCAATTTGTGTACCGGAAAGACCCCGGATAAGACCGGATAAACCCGGAAACATCTTTCGGTGCCCCATATAAGTCCCGGATAGGTCCGGAGAGCAAAATTATATATGCCGTCTGAGACCCGGCTAGACCCGGAAAAGACCTGGAAAAATATTTCACGTCGCGTATACGCCCCAAACATTCCCGGACACAACCCGGTTGCAAAACCCGGAAATTTCCCGGATAGGCCCGGTTAGATTTCCAATTCTATCCGGGTTCTATTCGGCATTTTTAGCAAGGATATTTAACATTACTTAATGTATGAAATTGGTATAAATTTCAACCAATATTGGTATGAAATTAAACATTTTTAGTATGAAATGTCTTATACTATAAAAGAACAAAACGTAGGCCATTATAGATAGTCACATGCGTTTAAAGCAGTTGTGCCATGCGTAAATAGTTCGAACTTCACCTTACACTCGAGTCTCCCAAATGTCGAGAAATTTTTGCCAGAGTTTCTCCCAAATGTCATGAAATTCTTTATATCTATAGTCACATCAATTGCGCATACGTATTGTGTATAATATAATATTTTTTAGCGTTTTAAATTACGCGCGAATAACAACCCATCAGATGCCGAACACAACGCGTGCGCAGTGGTTACAAGTGGGATTTGGGATTTTAGAAAGACGGACTTGACATTTGAGAGAAACATGACTTGACATTTGGGAGAACTTGAGATTTGGGAAGTTGACATTTGAGAGACTCGAGTGTACTACAGTTATAAGAAACTCATCCTTTTTGGGTACGAGTAGTCATTCTTACAACAGAGATGTTAAGCCCACAGGGATATAAGAATAGAGGTGAAAAGGATAGGCTCTCCAATGAGTGGAAGTGTCCCCCTAATAGAATGAGAAAGGAGATCAAAGGAACCCTTCCTGTCTCTCTCAAGTGACGCATGGACATGCGCCATTAGAGAGAGACAGGAAGGCTTCCTTTGATCTCCTTTCTCTATCTATTAGAGGGACACTTTCAGTGCATGCCTTTTCACCTCTATTCTTATATCTCTACCCAGATAACAATCGTGCTAGGCACGCTACCCGCACAGCGTGCCTGGCTCGCGGTGCGTGCAGAGTGCA
>CAJFCO010017324.1:727-12054 GCA_904066015.1 Synergus gifuensis | reverse complement strand
TTAAAAAAAACATATATCTTTAAGCGTCCTGTAAAGCGCAAGCTTCACTAAGGGCACAAGCGCGCGAAGCGCGCAACACGGAGCGCGAAGCGCGCGATGAGAATGTGCCCGCGAAGCGGGCAGATTTTTTTTTTTATTTTTGTTATTAAAGAAAAAAATTTTTTTTTAAATATGGATCAACAGTTTTGTGCTGAATTTTATAAGCTTTAATTTAAAAAAAGAAAACGATTCAAATCGGTTCAGAAATAGCTTCTGAATATCAATTTGTCAACGAAATTTTTTTTTAACCCACTGTGCGTCCTCAGGATTTTAATGTCTTTTTATCCACTGGGTAACTTTTAAATTTAATTATTTGCTGAAAAACTTATTCTAACTCAAATAAAATAAACCTTATTTTTAGATTCCTTTTTTCTAGAAAAGTCAAATTCTTTGAACAATTTAAATTTAACTTAAATTGTATCTACGTTCTGACCTCATACTTGGATATCCACATTTTACTCAACAAATCTTAAAAATTAGACATATTTTCTCTCTGTAGCGGTAGTGATGTTTAAACTTGAATTAGATTACAGAGCGAAAAAATGTTTAGATTTAATACATTTTTTGTGGAATGAAGAAATCAAATTTCACGGTCAGAATTTCGATCTAATTCTTAAAAAATAATTTCTAATTCATCGTAACTCCAGACACCAGAACTGCGAGTCCCTGTATAACACTCTTAATCGAGTCAACATTTCGTAAAAGTCATACAGTTAATTATTTAAGTACTATAATAGAAAAAACTGACGTTGTTTTTTTACAATCAACTGTCTTTTATAGATCTTAATAAAATTCACATTAATCTGTGGGCACTGCGACTCAGTCAGTTGCTACGTTAAATTGACATTCCAACTTCGATCATCGAAGCGCCTCGACACACATAATATATTTATATAATATTTATTTATGTATTGTACGACTATACGAATTAATAGCACGCCTTAATTAATCTACGACAGATAACTACGCGCTTTGGCACCTTTTTTTCCACTTTTCTACGCAGAGAAATTCATCGGCTCTGAAAAAATTCAATAAAGCTAGGAAAAGAGAATTTCTTTCGCAGACTAAATGAGTCAAATTTAAAGATCGATATAGTCAGTCGATCCTCCCCAACAAAAGAAGTAGCTTCCTCTTGTCTCGCTTTAGATTTTCATCTAATAGTTCTAGCTTTATGGCACGCAAGGTATTCCCATTTTTTGTTTTACCAAGAGATCCGGTTTAGAAATCCCTACCTTACCGGCAATATTTTTCCTGCAATTTCATTTCAGGGAAAAAATGGCGGTGAGGTAGAGATCGGATAAATAATATATGGCTTTAAAGCCATATAAGACTTACCCGATTCCTACCTTACTGACATTTATTTCTCTGCAACGCTACGTCTACATTTACTGAGATATGAAATTGAAAATTTCTAAAATTAAAGAAAATACGCTAACGTATGTTTATCTGGTCTTAAATTTTTGTAAAAATAAAAAAAAAATGTTTGAAAAAAATTTTATTTATAAATTGTAAATGTTTAGGACTAGATAAACGTACCTTAATGCTTTAGCTTTAATTTTAGAAATTTTCAATTTGATATCTCAATAAATGTAGACATAGTGTTGCAGAGAAATAAATGTCTGTAAGACAGGGATCGGGTAAGTCTTACATGGCCTTAAGGGTTTTGCAACCCCTTTCTCATCTTAAAATTCGATTTCCTCATTTTACTCAACAAATACTGTAACTTGGTATTTTTTCGCTCAGTAGCGCTATTCACTTTTTAAATATAAAATATGCATACACAGTAAAAAAATGTATAATTTTAAAACTCTTTTAAAATCTTTGTTTTGTGCAAAAAGTACTGAAATTAAATTTTTTTTTCGCTGTGTAGACAAACTTATATTTCGATAAAGCGGAAAAATATGAAATTCTATTAATTGTTGAGTAAAATTGAGAAATTGAATTTTGAAGTTGGAACTTGAGCCAACAACCTTAAGATTTAATAATGAATAATAATGAATAAAATAATAAAACTCTGCGACTTGAAACACTTGTTGTAATTTTTTTATAAAAGTAGAAGTCTTACAGATTTAGAACGTTTGGATGTTTACTAAATTTGTAAAAAGAATTTTACCGAATTAATTTTGTAATATTGATAATTACAATTAAATTTTTCTACTTTTTAAAAGAGCTTTGTATTTTTTCTGGATTGAGAGTTCCTTTCGAAACTTTTTTTATTAATCTTTAAAAGTTCCAATTAAAAAAAAAACAACCTTACAATATTTATAAAATAACCAATTATATTTCGAAGTAGATGGAATAAAGATTCGAAACGCTTCTCAATTGAAAGAGTTACAAATATTTTACGACTAGAATTTTGTAAACATTCAATAACTATAAACAAAATTCGTTCACCCTTTGATAACAAGTAAATATACTACTTTCTCCAAAAAAGATACAAAGTTCTCACAATATTTTCAACCCTTTTCCCTTAAGGCTGTTCTAAGTTCCATCCTCAAAATTCAATTTTCTCATTTATAAAAAAATTATTAAAATTATACATTTTTTTCCTCTGTAGACATATTTCTTTTAAAAAATAAAATAGTGACATAAAACTAAAAAGTATCTATCTAAGTGATGAAAAGTGGTAGATAAATCTGAACTGATCGACGGTTTAGAATTTCATTCTTACATCGTACAAGTCTTAATTCTCGAGAGATTCCTATAAGCGTGTCTGAGATTCGCTCGATCTTCAAAAAAAGCATCAAGGCTCAAAAAAAGGTACAAAATCAGGTTTTCTTCCATAATTAGAGGTTGTGGTGAACCGACAATCCTAAAACTTGAGAGAGTCGCAGGTGCACTCGGCGCGTTCGAATTTTAAAAATGTACGAATTTTGCCATCAGTAAAAAGGGGAGGTTTTTATTTTCAACGTTTCTACCTGTGATCAAAAATCTTAGCAATTAATAGATAGGGCTACGATTATAGTGCGTACAGATGTAAATCTTTTTTTTTTCCTTCACACACAGATTATCGATTATCCTAAATTCCACGATCGATTATTAATTATGAATTCATTATACAAAGTACAGCGTATTACTTTCAAAAAACAATTGACAACCGCGGAGGGTACAGGTGCACAAAGTAGTATAATGAAACTAGTACGAAGCCACTTTTACCATCCAAGTAAGAGTTCCGATCTGTGCTAAGCGACACAAAATTGATCTGCAGATTGTCGATAAGATGTTAACCACAGTCGGTAGTGTAGATTGGCGGTAAGGTAGGTTTCAAACCGGTCCTAGTACCGATCAATATTAATGAGTACTACTCTATTAACAATCTATATTACCGACTATAAGTAATGTTTATTACCATCTGTAGATGACAACTTAGCGAAAATGTGTAGTACTGACTGTTAGTCAATTAGCACGGATCAGAACCTTTGCTCGGATGGTAAGAATGGCTTCATACCAATTTTGCTATACTACTGCGTAACTACACGCTTTATTCTTTCTCTATTTGTCATACCTACGGTGAGAGACAAAGATATCGGTTTTTTAAGGTGTTGGCTGGAAATTGAAGCCAACGTCCTTAAGATGGAAAATCGCTACGCTAGGAACGCACTAAAATCTCGAGAATTCTATTGACTTCCTTTCCCCCAAGTCCTCGAGTTTCACGACGAGTCACAACTTGGATTCTCGAAATTTGACAAATTCTACATTTCTAATCCAAAAAAGAAGAGTTAAGACATGCGTGATTGTATAATCGGAATAGGTGAATATCGATCCAACGATTGAATCCGTACGCTAGGTCAATATAATATATACATGAAGAGATAAGACGATTTGCGTTCTTGGTCAAGAAATTTTTTTTTTTTTCTTAATTTTAAGATTTTTTTACAAAAATTTTTTTTGTCGACGCTCCCAAAAAACAAAATTCTCTTTTCTTGGGTCCCGAAAACTTTCGAAGATTGTGAGAGTCAATTTTTAGTAAAATTTTAAAAATTAATTTAAACAAGGAGTCTACTCAAATTCTGAAAATAAAAATATCTCAGATAATTTCATACTTTTTCCAGGCATAATTTTTCGTAATATTTTTAATATTTCTAATCCAGATGAGAGTCTGATTTGAAATATTTTAAAAATCAAAAAATTTCATCTGGTAAGAAGTTTTTAATGAAACAAAATAAAATTTCAATCAATTACGATTTTAAAATATTCCATACTTAGAATTTTATTTAATTTTAATTTTATTAAATAAATTTTATTTCAAGGATAAGATTAAAAATTCTAAGACTTAATTTCGAAGAGTTTTTAAGCATTTTACGGTTTCTTGGAATTTAAAGGATTCCAAGAGATTTGTATGATTTTTGAAAGATTTCGTGGAATTCTGAAGGATTTCATGAAATTTTAAGAACTTTAAAAAAAATTTTAGGAAATTTAAAGAATTTCCAGGTATTTTAAAAAACTTTAAATAAATAAATTTATATATTAAATAAATAAACATTAAGTATTTAAAAATATTTTTAATTTTAAATATTAATTTAATTAATTTATTTAATTAAAAAAAATAATTTAGTAAAGATTTGTAGTATGTACCTAATCTCTATGGTACATATTTTAAAGGATTTTAAGATGCTTGTAGGAATTTTAAGAGATTTTAAGGTATAATATTTAAAATATTTTTGTGAAATTTTAAGATATTCCAGAGGAATTTAAGGGATTTTAAAGTTCCTGATTGAATTAAAAAATATTTTAAGTGATTTTTACAATTTTAAAAAGAGTTGTGGAATTTTAAAAGGTTATGTGAAATTTTAAGGTATGGATTTTAAACTGCCTTGGAATTTTAAGGATTTTCAGGAGGTTTCTAGAAATTTTATACAATATTTAGGAATTGTAAGGGATTTTGAAGTTTGTCTTAAAATTTAAAAGATTTTAAAATATTTTGAGAAATTTGAAAAAATTTAAGGCCATGTATCAGTCATTTGATTCCTACCTTACCGGTAATTCTTTTCCTGCATAAAAGCAATTCTTTCCCTCATAAATATAAATATTTAGGGCAAAATAAATGTACCTTGAAGAATTTCCTTAAGGCCATGTAAGACTGACTCGATATTTTGTATATATAATTTAAATTTTTACATTCTCATCAGAGAAGGTATTAGATTTGTGTAAAATTTGACCCCCCCCAGTTTTTGTCAAATGTCCACGTTTTGGGACCCCCTGAACCCGAAAAACATGTTTTTACGAATGTGTCTGTCTGTCTGTCTGTCTGTGTGTCTGTATATTTTAGTTTGTGAGCACGATAACTTTCGAAAGAATTGACAGATTGGATTGTCCTTTGGTATACTCTTTAAGTGTCCTAAAATGAAGGTCAAGTTCGTTGGCCAGCCATTTTGGACAAAAATTCAAAAAGTGGGAGCATTTTGAAAAATTTTGAAACCACTTTTTTTTTTAATCTAAAAATTCTAATGACGCTCGTTCGTAGTACTCAAAAATTCGAACAATTTTTCGTAATGACTTTTTTGGATAAAAAAAAATTGAAAGACTTATAACATTTTGAAAAGCCAAAAAAAATGAAAGAAAACTTAAATTAGAAGCCAAACAACGCACGATATGAAAAAAAGTCTAAAGATGAAAAATGTTTCTTTTTGAACGCCCTATAGGATCCGCATAACAACTTTTTGAATTTCCTTAAAAAATCGAAAATTCAAATTTTGAGCCAAAAAACGCGAGATGCAGAGAAAATGATAAGAAATGTAATTATTCGCCTTAAAAAGATCTACAAGTTCTCCTTTGGCCATTTTTCAATAGGATGAGTAGTTTTCGTTTAAATCGTGAAAAATATTGTTAAACAGAGTCGAGCGCGGAGCGCGAGCTTTAAATCAAATATCGAGCGCGAAGCGCGAGTGCCCTGATGAGAATGTGCTCCTTAAGGTCGATAGAACCTTAAGTAAATTAGTTAAATTTTGCATTCAAAGCTGTAATTTAATTTAATTTAATTAAATTTTTAAAAATATAAATTACAAATATACAAAAATAAATTAAAATATAAAAATATAAATTATGTAATTTAATTAAATTTAAAAAAAACATATATCTTTAAGCGTCCTGTAAAGCGCAAGCTTCACTAAGGGCACAAGCGCGCGAAGCGCGCAACACGGAGCGCGAAGCGCGACGATCGAACTATATTCGACCACCCGCGCGCCGTAGGCGCTCTCATTTTTGCGAGCGAAGCGAGCCGCGCGCGATGAGAATGTGCCCGCGAAGCGGGCAGATTTTTTAATTTAATTTTATTTTTTTATATTTGTAATGTATATTTTTATATATTTTGTAAAATTTAATTAAATTTAATTTAAATTAAATTAAATTACAGCTTTGAATGCAAAATTTAACTAATTTACTTAAGGTTCTATCGACCTTAAGGAGCACATTCTCATCAGGGCACTCGCGCTTCGCGCTCAATATTTGATTTAAACCTCGCGCTCCGCGCTCGACTCTGTTTAACAATATTTTTCACGATTAAAACGAAAACTACTCATCCTATTGAAAAAAGGCCAAAGGAGAACTCGTAGATCTTTTTAAGACCAATGACTATGTTCCTTATCATTTTCTCTGCATCTCGCGTTATTTGGTTCAAAATTTGAATTTTCTATTTTTTAAGGAAATTCAAAAAGTTGTTATGCGGATCCTATATGGCGTTCAAAAAGAAACATTTTTCATCTTTAGACTTTTTTTCATATCATGCGTTGTTTGGCTTCTAATCTATGTTTTCTTTCATTTTTTTGGATTTTCAAAATATTATAAGTCTTTCAATTTTTTTTTTATCCAAAAAAGTCATGAATAAAAATTGTTCGACTTTTTCAGTACTACGAACTAGCGTCATTAGAATTTTTAGATTAAAAAAAAAAGTGGTTTCAAAATTTTTCAAAATGCTGCAACTTTTTCAATTTTTATCCAAAATGGCTGGCCAACGAACTTGACCATCATTTTAGGACACTAAAAGAGTATACCAAAGGACAATCCAATCTGTCAATTCTTTCGAAAGTTATCGTGCTCACAAACTACAAATCTACAGACACACACACAGACACACACACACACGCGCACGTACGTAAAAACCTGTTTTTCGGGTTCAGGGGGTTCCAAAACGTGGACATTTGACAAAAACTGGGGGGGGGGTGAAATTTTACACAAATCTAATACCTTCTCTGATGAGAATGTAAAAAATTATGAAAAAGCTTTCCTTGCTGTTTATATTTCTGCATCTTTATTTTAGACAGGATATCGCAAGATGTTTGTTCGTAAATATAAACAGCAAGGAAAGCTTTTATAACTTTTTCTGAAGTTTCTCAAAGTGACAAAAGTGACTAATCCGAAATGTAGATACGACATTTGAATTTGGGACGACAGAAATGTACAAGTAAGGTTGCAGAGAAAAAATGTCGGTAAGGTAGGGATCGGGTAAGTCTTACATGGCTTTAATGTTACATATTTTCAACTCAATATTTTAATAAATGTAGAAATGGCATTGCAGAGAAAAATGCCAATTTTTGAGTGATTTCGAAAGTTGTCGTGAAGTTTTAACTTTCAAGAAGTTTCTAGTAATTTTAGAGATTTTTACAAAAGTTTCTCGTAGACTTTTAAGAAATGTTATTGATCTTCAAAAGATTCCATAAAATTTTAAGGGATGTCCAAAGATTTGATGAAGTTTGGAAAGATTTTTAAAATTTAGTGAGTAAATTATTATTTTTAAATTATATTATTAAATTATATATTCAATTATATTATTTTAATTATTATTATTTTTTAAATTTAGTGAGATGGTACTCTCGTATCATCTCAAGTTCCTCAAAATTAAAAAAAAAAAATATTCTTTGTTAAAAATTATTGTTCAATTCTTCAAAATTTTTGGTTTCAAATTCTTTTTAAAAATTTTTCAACATGAGTTATGAACGAAACAAAAACATTGAATAAGAGATTTGAACATACAATTTAAGCAAAATTTTTAACATGAATTTTAAAGAAAAATTTTGATAAAAATTTTAAAACATTTTTTAAATAAAAATACATATATTTTTTTTAATTTTTAGAAATTTGAATACTCGAGAATTTGAACTTTCGGAAATATTTGAAATTTTCTAGTTTCATCAATAAACACTGTCAGTAATTTTATTTTTATTCGAGAATTTGGAATTTCGCCAACTATTTTTTCAGCTACTTCTCATATTCGGAATTTTAGGGTTTCAAGAAAAAGATAAGGTGCCAATATTACATTTTTCAAATAAAATGAAAGGTATTGAAACCGGATTGAGAGCGAACCTTTACAAAGTTAAAAAATATCTATTTATAATATATATTTATATATATAAAGTAAATTGAAGATTACGAGTTTTGAGATTAAAATTTGGATCCACCCTCGGAACAATTCCCTGACTCATCAAAAATTTTCTAAGAATTCCGGGTTATCCATGTGAGTAGACACCTTGTTGAATAATTCTGAATTATTATCAATAATCAACCTTCGAAAGGCATTTCTCTTCGCTTATCTCTTCTCGAGTTTGTCTTTATGCGATAAAATGCTCTCAGACAAGAGCACGAGATTGACTCATGTCTTTATAAGATTAATTGCTTAATTTAGGTTCCTAATGGTAGATCAAATAACTAGAATCGGCGTACAATAAAAGCATGTATAAACCAGTAAACATTTTGTTTTGTGCTTCTTAGAGATCATACACGGTATAATGTACAAAGTAGTATAAAATGAAAAAAAAAAAAAAAAAAAAAAAATGAAAAAAAAGATTTAATGAAGATTTGTAGTATGTACCTAATCTTCAATCAACAGTTTATCACGAGAGGTTCTCTCCTCAAGACAACTGCTTCCAATGATCTTCGAAATTTTTCCCTTTTCTCAGAGAAAACAAAATCTGCGAACAACAGTTGAAAAAATATATTAAGGGCGTTAGGACAAAGTTCTACCTTCAAAATTAGATTTTTCAATTTTATTCAACAAATAGGAATATATAATATTCAGAGAAAATTTTTGTTCAATATTAATAACTTTTGCGTAAAATGAAGAAATCAAAGTTTAATCTTAAAATTCAATCTTTTCATTTTACAAAATAAAAAAAAGCATTGAAACTCCACGTCTTTTCGCTCTGTACATATAACTCTATTTAAAAAGTGAGGATCGCTACAGAGCGAAAAAATTCTAATTATAATATTTGTGGAATAAAATTAGGAAATCAAATCTTGAAATTGGAACTTGAATCCAACACCTTGAAGTATCTAAAATAAAATATTGCAATAGGATTGTTTTTTTGTGGAAGAAAAATGTTTGAAAATGTTTGAAAATGTCCGAAAAGTCCTCCAATTTAGGTAAAATCGATAAAAAAGTATCGAGGTGAAACAACTCTCAAAAAATTCCACTTTGTGCTTTATGTTCGTCAATATGTGGAGGTTCTAGTCTGGAGAATTTGGAGAATTTTGATCATTGGAAGGAGATGTCTGGGAGAGGTGGACCCCTATGCCTTAGTGTCCTGAACCGAGACACCAGAACATAATTATTTTATTTTATTCTACAGATTAGTCGCACGAATTTGAATAAATTCGCATGACGGGAGTATAAACTCTGGTCTTAGTGATGTTCTAACCTAAAGTGGGCTTCCGCGTTGGGATCTGATATAACCATATCAGGGCTATCATCAAACCTCTGAAGAGTCTGAAGATCTTCCAAGTCTAGGGGGCTGATTTCGTGCCTCAAGTCATTGAGAGAATCCTGTCGAAGAGATTCATCAGTAGTAAATATGTCTGCATTGAAAGAATCCACTATCGAAGGCACCAGGTCCTTGGTGAAGTCTGAATTGCTCAGGTCGCCTGTGCCCAACGAACAGTCTGAAAATTCAAAAATTTACTTTTAGAATAATAATAATAATAATAAATTTAAGAAGCTTATAAGAATTTTAAGAAATTTTGACATTTTAAAAATTATTTTAAAGAATTTGAAAATTCTCCATGGAATTAAATAAAAATTTAAGAAAATTTTAAAGAAATTGTAAATATTCTCTTGGAATTTTAAGGAGATGAAGTAAGTACCTAAATAGTGACATTTATAAAAAAAATGTTTTCGAAAAATTTTTTTTTTTACTTTTACAAAAATTTAAGACTAAACTAGCAATTATGATCCGCGCGCTCTGCACGCGATTAATTTCTCGTTTTTGCACACCTTTTGCTAGTATACAAAATAATTGAGAAATTTATAATTTTTGAAATATAGAAACTTGTAATCCCTTGTCTAATTTAAAAAATCTCCATAAATTTCGTAAGATTCTTTAAAATCCCTTTAATATCCTTCACAATTCTTATTGAAATTACTTAATATCCTATATAAAATCTCCCTTAAAATTATTTAAAACCCCTGAAATGTCATGAAATCCATTAAAAATCCTGACAATCCAATAGAATTTCGTAAAACTCCTTGAAAGTCCTTAAAAAAAAAACTAGCTGTGAAGTTGTATCAACTTCTGTGCTCATTCAATGAGCACTTTGCTTCCTGTAAGAAAATATGATTTGCTTCCTCATAGAGAAAGAATTAAGTATTCTTTACATCAGCATTAAATTTTGATTATTTGAGAAGATATATTCGAAAAATTCATTTTCGAAAATTACAATAAAGCACAACTTTCTTATTTTTCAATGAAATGCATTAATCTTATAGGTCAATCGATTCGTCTCGACGCAAGGAACTTTTATTTTCCTTAGGTCAGCTTCGAATTTTGAATATTATAGAAGTTATAGTTGAAAAAATAATTTTTCAAAATTAAATAGAACCATAACTTTGTTATTTTTCAATGAAATGAAATAGTATTATAGACCAATCGATTCGTCTCGATGCAAGGAACATTTATTACCCTTACGTCAAGTCAAAATTTTGATTATTTGAAAAGTTATAGTCGAAAAATTAATTTTTGAAAATACAATTAACCATAACATCCTTATTTTTTTTAATCGATTATATTTTTTAATCGATTCGTCTCGACACAAGGAATCTTTATTTTCCTTACATCAGCTTTCAATTTTGAATATTTGAGAAGTTATAGTGAAAAATGAATTTTACGAAAATTATAAAAGTACATAAAACTTGTAAAATTAGATATTTTGTTAAATCTTTGTAAGGAATTCAACTAGGTATATAGTAGAATAACTATGAAAAATTTCATCAATTTACCTCTTCGTGTTTTCAAGATATTGCAGGATCGTCACACACACACACACACACACACACACACACACACACACACACACACACACAC
>CAJFCO010017321.1:6701-38928 GCA_904066015.1 Synergus gifuensis | reverse complement strand
TACTGGCAATTTTGGTCGATTTTGTTTTTCTAAAAATGTTAAATTTCTCGTATTAAGGGTTGAACTAGCAGTCGGCTTCGGGGTTTGCATTTCTGTCACTAAAGTCGCGACTTCAAAATAATTGATCTCAATCTCAGCGAAAGCATCAAGACGAGGATGATCCGATTTTAAAGTCGCTAATTCGACCTTCAAACCCGAATATTCTTTAAAGAGATTTTCGAGACTCGCTAATCGTAATCGCGCGTTAGTATTGTTGCATGAGGGGTTATCTAAATAGATTTGTAAACTCGCGATGGATTTTTTTAAGAAAATTCTTTTTTGAATAATGTGCGCAATGTGCTTAGTTTTATACATAGATCCTTCCATTGTTTAAATTGTTAATTAAACCGAAATTTAAAAACGACTACACTTTTGTTGCTTCGTGTGGTGGCGGCACCAACAATGAATTCTCTACCTATCAGTATAAAATGATATGTAATGTTTCGTAAAACTTTAGCAATTGATCGAAAACATAATTTTTAATCAAAATGAAATGAAAACTGAATGTAAAAGTGATAAATGCGATCGATATTTCGCGAACACTGGGTAACGCGTCCGTACTGCGTTCCTAACCTCTCCTCAACCACGTGGGCTTCGGAACAAAGACAATGATATTTTACATGTGAAATTTATGAAAAAAGTTGCACGAATATTATTACAAGGAAAGAATTGATTTATCTTTTGTAAATCTGGAATCTCGGTGCAGCGACCTCCTGAGTGATGAGAAATCCTACTGTGGGAGCGACACAATTTCGTTGAAGAACAACAATGATGATTTCGGTTAAAACAGAGTGGCTTGCTGCTGCGACGCGGTTGAAAGTAAAAGTGACGCGATCGCCTTTGTTCGGGTTTTCAGCGACGATTTTGGGCCTAATGCGCGCATTGGCTAGATTGAAATACGGTTCGCTGACCTTCGATGATGCACGAGGCACCGGTACACGTGGGACGCCAACGGATTCCCGCACTTTTCACTTAATAAAAATATGAATATGAGGCGCAAAAATCACACCTCACAGGAAGCACCATGTATAATTTTGGGATGTATAAGTATATGACATATGTCATATACTTATTATATGATTATTTAATGGTCAAATGGGACTTTATCAATGGTTAAATTACCTGAAATGGTTCAACCACCTAGTTATGAATTTAATGAATTAATATATTTTAGCAAATAGCAATTTCCTACTTGCACACAAGAAAAGAGTTAAAACACTGGATTTACAATTATTCGAAATTAAGATGATGGGAAAATAATTAAATGAAAACACAGATTTTAGGGAAAAAAGCCTCGAAGGCATAAAAAACCCTTTTATTGAAACTGAATTTGATGGTATGAATTTCTCGCGTAATGAGTCATATGACCCATGTAGCAATTTACAAAGGTGAATTCTATGTAGAATTCACCACGAGGGTTTACTGCACTTTCGAGATATAACTGAAACTTTAACACAAAACGAGACGCGAGAACTGGTGTGGTTGTTTGATTTTATATGATTTGTTGATTCGACGAGGGATCTCTGATCGAACAGAGTCGAAAGGTTTCCGAACTCTAGGAGAGAACAGGCTTTTTTATGCGCAATGGCATGCGATAAGAGATATACGCGCGCGAGAGCTCTGCACGGCAAGATCGATTATGTTAGAATGTAATAATGAATGTGTGCTGCCAACGCCGCTCATGCGCAAGAGCGCTTCTCCTTTATGTTACCGCTTGATTGGTCTATAACCGCGCGAAGATTTAAAATAATAAAATTAGGTTTATAAAAAGTATTGTGACGACGGAACAGCGAGCTGGTTGTTGTAGTGTTCGGATTGCAAGAAAAGGTGCAAAGGCAGTTCCGAATGTTACGGTGTTTAGTTGGAAAGTTCTCCGATTTTGATGGTACCAAAAAATTTTCTGGAATTTTCGATCGTCCGGATGGACGAGAACCTGCCTGTACATCTTTTCGATGTCAGCAGTGATTACATAGTTGTGGGTGAGAAAACGAAGTACTTGTTCAAAAATTGTATTTTGAATGGTCGGGCCTATCAATAAAACCTCATTGAGCGAAATTCCAGTCGAAGTCTTTGCAGATGCATCGAATACAACCCTAACCTTTGTCGTTTCGCTAGTTGTTTTAATCATGGCGTGATGAGGAAGGTAGCATCCTTCGTTTGTGTCATCGCAAAGGGTCATATGATTTAATTCGATTTATTCGTTGAGGACCTTATGATATTCGATTTTTAACTGTGGGTTAGTTTCGAATTTTTTCTCGAGTGCATAAAATCGTTTTAATGCTTGTCCTCTCGATTCTCCTAGCTTGAATTTACTGTCTCGAAAAGGAAGTCTTACTACGTAACGATCGGTCTCGTCGCGTTGCGTATTGTCAACGTAATGTTGTTCACAAACCGTTTCATCACGTGATTTTAAAGGCTCGTGATCGAAATCTTCAATTGCCCAAAAACGTTCAAGGATGATTCCTTAAACGTTCTATCTAATTTTACGATGTTGCAAGAAGCTTTTGTAGAATGATTTGCGATTCTTGATATTCTAATCTAATCTGACCGACCACTAAAATAGATAACGTAGTACCTGCAGCTATTAATAAATCGACTGGCTTAGGTACATGAAAAGAAGGGTCTGCAAGCTGTTAATTTTTTGGGAAATTATACTGATTTCGAGGAAATGTTTCATTTGGCACGAGGTCAGCGATTTTAGGTACAACTATTCTTTTTTCGAATAGTTGGATCCAATAGTGGTGATTCCAAAACTTTGATTTTCCGCACGATGGTCTTTTGCCTGTTACCACCGAATGATTTTGAAGTTGATGGCCTTAAAACCTCTTTCATTGGATAATTTGGTGAGGTATTCTCCTTGTGTAACTCTGAATCATCATTATCATTAGCTGAAGAAGAAAACCTTAAATTTTCTTCAAGTGTTTGCCCCTCAACCTTTTCCTTCTTTGGATCCTCTAGCTTTTCATCATCAACTTTCTTCTTCTTCATAACGACAATCTTCGGTCTCGTCTTTTTTCGAATAGTTCTTCAAGTGTTCCAGGTTGTTCGATTATTGTTTGAATAACTGAAGAATGAATGTTTACTGGAGTGTATGTATAAGTGAAAAAAGCTGGTTTTAATTTTATATTGTTCTCGGGTGTGTACTTTATTTCAGCTATGTAGGGTTTGATAGCATGAGTGAAGGTTCGGAAAGTGATCGCTGAATATTTCCTCATAAATTCAGTTGAGTCAGATCTGAGAGATAGATCAAGTGGAGTGACCTGTAAAAGAAAATTATACATATAAAAGTCAATAATAAAATAAAGAAGAAGGTAGAATTGAAATGAATTTCAGAAAGGCTTAGTGAGAATTTAAAAAAATTGTTAAATAATCCAAACATCACATGATTTTGTCACATTTCTAAATGATCTTTATTTTAAATATTATATTACAACTTAATATTATAGATTATGTAAGAATTTGATGAAGAGTTTAACTTCACACTGAGAAAGGATATTTTCTTATTATTTACTTAATCCTTAATACTAACCTGTTCTTTTGATGATTCTGCTGAGAAATCGTCACACTCCCTTTTAACACCCATTTCTCTCTCTAGTTTTGGGTTGGAAACGTTATTTCGGGGCACAAGATTTACTTGTAGAACTGCACATTCGAACCGGGTTTTCCAAGACTGGTCAACCTATTGACCTGACGACTCAAACTCAAAACGAGACTGCACTGACTTTCATCGTAGTAGATCTGCACCCTTAACTGTTGAACTCAAGACTGGTTTCCTCTATTGGGTCCGCAATATTTATCTCAATTTGGGCCCCATTGTCCAGACGAAACTCTGTCAACGTGGATGTAGTAGTATGATCAACGTGGACGTATTAGTTTTGTTATCAGCGTAGACGTATCAGTGTGATCAACGTGGATGTAGTAGTGTGAGCAACGTGGACGTATTAGTTTTGTTATCAAATGTATGTGAGTTCTTAAAAATGCCCTTCGTTGACGTTATCGGGTGAATATGAGTGAGACCCGTCGGAGATGTGTGGGTGAGGATCTCACAGACGTCCCTTATTCAAGAGTGTGGTAGTGTCCTGTAAGTGCTTCTTACACAGGTAAAGTTCGTAGTGCGCTCCCGAATGCAGGAGTTCAGGTAGAAAGGTTAATGTTCCGTTTGAGATTATAAGTTGTTTTTGCCCGGTGGCTCGATTCGTAAAGGTCGATTACATAACTATGATTATTAATTAGTGTAATTTACTGATTACAATAGGATACAAAATTATTGGATTGTGATTAATGAAATTAATTAATAATTAATAATATGCGTCAGTCGCGTTGACGTGACACTTATAAAGATATATGAATTACATAGTAATTCATAGTAATTTACATTTATTAGTAATTAATTAAAGTCATTTTAAGTAAGTCACACAGTCCCCACTACACGCACTATTGGCCCCACTTTGCAAGCTGCACAGAAAAATGTGAAGAAATGCTAACGCATAATAGGTGAACTACCAAGCCACTCGGCCGATAAGGTAGGTTACTGACACACTAAACGAGCTTTAATCTATGGTATAAATCTGCACTACCGACTTAAAGCATACCTTTGGTAGCAATATGCATTACCGACTAGGGATTATACCGGCCGGGGGTAATTTAGCATGGAGCAGAACCTTGCTCGACGGATATGTGGCCCCGTATCCCCCTTGTATAACTACTTATCTTCACTTCTATTAATTTTAATTCCCACAAAAAGTTTTATTTCTTTCAAATCTACCATGCAAAATTGATTCCTTAAATAATTTTTGAAATTATTCATGGTTTCAATATCAGCAGTGGCAATAACGAGATCATCTACATAAAGTAAGACATAGATATTTTTAGATATACTACCTCTATCCAAAATATAAATGCAACGATCAACAGCAGAATTTTTAAAATTCTTTTCTAAAAGGACTTTTTCAAACATTTACGTCCATATGATGAACTAGCAAATTAAACTGATTTGAAAAGGCCAGTATAAATCTAAAGCTTGAAATTCTGGCAACTGGTGCAAAAGTTTCATTATAATCTTCCAAATATTCTTGACTGAAACCACGGGCAACAACGCGAGCTTTATATTTTAATGGATTTCCAAACTCATCATTTTTTATAGTAAATATCCATTTACAATCAACAATGTTTTTATTTTCTGGTTTTGATACCAAGATCCAAGTTTTATTAGTTATTAGCGAATTAATTTCATCTTTTATAGCTTGTTCCCATTGAACTCTATTTTCACTATTTTTAATTTCATGATAACCAGTAGGAATTTTATAAACTATTGATCGAGCGCACATGAGATAATCATCTAGTGTGTTATCTTCATTATAAGATTTATGAGGTTGATTCTTGATCCTATCACTCCTTCTAGGTTCAGAAAATTTTTCTGACGTACTTTTATTTTTCTGAGATAAAGATTTTGTATGCACATCTGTTTCAATTATTACAGATTTATTAGATTCCACATCCAATTTTACTATCTTTTCGGGTATCGTTTCAACCCTTACTTTTGACATATCTAATTTCTCATTATTAGATTTTTGAGACACTACTACTGATTTTGACTGTATGTCAGATGCATCAGTTTGATTACTGGAGTTTTGAAAATTAACCCCTTCAGGCTTTGTTACAGGCCTGGATAACTTGAAATTTGTCTCATCCACAATAACATCTCTCACTACTACAAACTTTTCATTTTCAACATCCCACACTTTATATCCGTTCGGTTCATATCTTACTAGAATACCTTTCCAAGATTTTTCTTCGAATTTCATTTTTCTAGTTTTATTATGCATATAAACAGTACAACCGAAAACCTTCAGATATTTTAATTTAGGCTTCTTTTTATGCCATAATTCATATGGTGTTTTGTCTTGTTTTAAAGCTTTAGTTGGAGTCAAATTTATTAAATAAGTAGCAGTTGAGAACTGCTTCACCCCAAAAATCTTTTCCTAAATTAGCGCCAACTATCATTGCACGAGATTTTTCAGTTAGTGTTCTATTCATTCGTTCTGACACACCTATTACGTCCTACCTATCATTAATTAATTTATCGTTCTAACTGGCAACAGGCTCTATTTCTTATAACTAATTCCCTCGTTTTAGTTCACAATTTAATGCAAATCTGGGAACGAGGACAAGCCAAATGAAAAGAATTGATACTTTTAAATAAACAATTTATTAATTTTAAGTTTACAATTTAGGTTTCCTTTTACAAATTGAATAAAAATGACCCTTACGAAAAGCTAAAATGAGCCTGAGTTGAGTGATGAATGACTGGGCTTGCAGGTGATAATTGGAGTTGTATATTTTCCTTGGTCCTTTATGTCACTGTTAAACTTTGGGGTTTCCGCAGATAACTTCGTGGATAATTATTTATACCTGTGAAACTTATCCTTGCTCCAAGAGTTCTAATTCACTTGTAGGGTTTTTCGTAATTCACTGGTATATTCCACTTGGAAGGATTTTCCGTAATTTACTGTTATATTCCACTTGTAAAGATTTTCCGTAATTCACTGGTATATTCCACTTGTAAAGATTTTCCGTAATTTTCTGGTATATTCCACTTGTAAGGATTTTGCGATAAACTATCACACACAAGATCCGGGAAACTCGAACTACTCGTAGACACTGCAGGTTTACTTTAAGATTTCCGCACTTTGAACTGGTAACTCAAGACTCAAGACTCAAGACTCAATACTCAAGACTGGGTCCTCTAAGGGTCCTGCTGTTTATATACTGATCCTAGATTTCCAAAATGTCTCAAGAGTTCGGTGTTAGTGCATGTATATGAGAAAGCGTCATCTCGAGAGTTCGGTGTTGGTGAGAAAATGTCTCGAGAGTTCGGTGTTAGTGCACATAAATACTCTGCAGGTGTTAACTTGTTTTTGGGCACGTTGCACTAGCGAGGGTGGCTTTCGGACCTCTCACGGACGTGTCGAGTGATTGAGAGTGTGTATGTTTCTTGTGGTTGTCTCCTATACAGATGGAGTTTATAGTGCGCCTTTGAAAGCGGGTGTTTAGGTATGAAGGTTAGTGTCCTCTTGCAGATTTAGAGATTTATTAGTGTTGCAGGTGGCTTGAGTCATAAGGGTCAGTTACATAAGTATGAATGAAATAATGATTACAATTAAGTATTAATGAATGAATTATGGCTTCTGATGTAATGATTACATGTTGTCAATAAATGATAATGATAATGATTAATTACTTAATAGTCAATTAATTAATTAATAGTTAGACAATTACATGTTGTCAATATATGATAATGATAATGATTAGTTACTTAATAGTCGATTAATTAATTAATAGTTAATTAATTGTTAATTAATTAATAGTTATCTAATGTCGTGCTGACATGACACACTATTTAATTGAGGAGTTCGTGGAACTGTCAAATGATAGCTTATACCTTTTTGCACACAATAATCTTTCATTTCATTTGACAAGTACTCTCTTCCATTATCGCAATATAAATTGACAACTTTTAAATTAAAGTGAGCCTCACTTTTTGCAATATAGTTTTGAAAAACTGAGAAAACATCTGATTTATACGAAATTAAATAGTATAATCTGGAGCGATTATTACTAATTGGGAAGGGGAATTAGGGAAATTACCATTTGGGAGTGAGAAACAAAGAACACGCAAGTGAACATGAAATAAAAACTATATTCTACTTACAAAAATAAAGGTTTCAAAGCCGGCAGAACAAAAAGCAATTAACACAACCGAACTAAAGTAGCCAGCGAGGCTCACTAGAAATCAGAGAGAGAGAGAGACACGTCTGATCGGTCAGCTGTCTAAACTGCAAGAGCGCGGGGTAGCCGACCGACGACTCGCAGCACCGCTGCTCGTCGGCGTGCCCCCGCCCCTTCGCCTACACGTAGGCAACCAACGTAACAGCCATGTTACAATAGGTAACAGTATAGTGAGTCTATTGATCAATAAAAATTACAAAATAATTTTTATTATTTACAATAGAAGGAGTGATTGGACCACAAACATCAGAATGTACTATAAATAGTTGTCGTTTTATATGAGTTTTATCTTTTGCTTTTTCAAATGGCAATCGTGCTTGCTTACCATTAATGCAAGCTTCACATAAATTGTCATTAGGTGTGACATTTTCTATTTATCCTATATCATCAAACATTTGCTTGTTTTTCAATTCTAAAAATTTAGCTTTTCCAATGTGACCCAAACGTTGATGCCACAAATTATAATACACTCATTTCGCGATCGAGAGCACCGCTCGGGGGTCGAGTGACTTCGATCGGATGGAATTAAAATAGCTCGAGCAAGCACTCTGACGTCACCACGGCACTGACTTCGCGAGCGCCGGCAATTCAGTGTTGGCTGTCGAGGGACGCTCGGGGGGGGGACGTAGAATCAGTCAAGCATGAAAAGTGCTCTCGATCGGAGTGCTCTCGATCGCGAGATGAGTGTACTCATTTTTTGTACCACTATTATAAGAAATTAAATTTACCACGTTCATATTAATGACAAAATCAATGCAATATAAATTTTTCAATGGTTTACCTTTCATTACCACCTTACCGCTTTTGCTTATCTCAACGCCTTGTGGCTTAAACGTAACAGTCATTCCAGCTTCTTGCATTTTCTTGACGGGCAGTAGATTGTATAGGACATCTGAAGAGTAAAACACATCCTCGATGATTCCTTGAATGCCCATGTTGCTGATAACATTTAATGTCCCCTTCTTGGTTGCAGTTATGTAGGTCCCATTTTTCGCCACAGAAATCTTCATTGGAGTTTGCAAATCATTGAAACTGCCAGCTAGGTCTGCCCTGTTAATAAAATGATCCGACGCTCCAGAGTCCAGGAGAAATGTAACTTGATTTTGATTTTCAATTTTAGATTGATAATCCTCTGTCATAAAAGCAAATCCCTGATTTTAGTAATTTGATGTTGATGGTTGAGATAATTGAATAGTCTGAGAAGGAATAGTTTTTTTGAAGCTATAATATTCCTATCACCCGGCGCGGGCTGGGTCAAAGCCTACCGGGGCCCAGAGAAACAAAAGACAATATAAAATACAAAATAAGTTGGGCGCCAGCTAATCTTGTAACCTGACTAGCGAGGTAAAATACAACAAAACGCAGAATACGATAAAAGTACTAAAAACTTGATTCATGGGTGGGGCAATTGTGAAAAATCGATTTAAACATTTCAATTGTTTATAACAATTTAAATTTGTTAATATTTTTTTGAAAGTATTTTTTTATTAAAGCTCGTTCGTTTACCTTTAAAATGAAAAATAAATGAAAGTCTCTAGCTCAAATAGAACCGGAGTTATGAATTTCTAAAAAAGTCTTCAAGCCAAAAATCACCAAATTCTCAAATTTTCAATCCTTTTTATTTTCTAAAAAATTGAGAAAAAAAAATCCCTACATATCTTTTCTTTTTCGATAAAGAACCCGTAAAAAAAGTTTTAGCTGAATCAAAAATGTGTCGGTCAATTTTCGTCCAAATCTGTATGATTTGTAAAAGAACGTCCTAGATAGAATAAATTCAAAGAAATGAAATTCTCTTCATTTCATTCATCTTCAAAATTTTTGCAAAATATACATTTATTTCGGTAAAAAGAAAAATAGAAGATGAAATATTCTTCAAGCTTTGCTATAAAATGATCATTTTATTTGGTGTATAAGAAGTTCTATGTAATCACATATTTTTTCATCGTTCAACTTGCTCCGAAGAGTGGTGATGGCGTTGAACCAATTCTGGTAAGTTCTATTAAACACCCTTAGGTTGTACAAAGTTTGCTCGCACTAAATGTCGCCTGCCTTATTAGGCGATCAAATGCAGTTAGCTCATATTTTTCAATGAATCTATCCTTTAAATTGTAATTGGACCTTGATTGTACAAATTGTTTTGCTTGGTTTAGTACCTTATATTTATTTATTTAGCCACTGTACTTACTACGCGTAGTACATTAACTCATAATTGTATCAATGTAATTAATAATTATACACAACTCAATTGTAAATATTTTTTGTTTTGTTCAGTATCTTATTGTATTTGTTTTATTTGATATTTTATTTATCAGTTTATGTTTTACTTTATTTATTTACAGTATATTTATGTCTCTCTGTGACTGCATGATGTCTTTTGTTGTGTTTTCTCTGTTTCTTAATTGTAAATAAAAATTTTTTACAAGTTATTCCTCATTGTTATTGTTTCACATGTCGCATTCCAATGTAAATAGATGACGTGTCATGAGGAAAGGCTTTTAGCGATCAAAAAATCATATTTCTCGTTTTGATTAATTTATATGGTTTAAGATTAAGATTAAGACCAGTTACGAATTTATATTTTCATAACTAAGGGAGTTGTATTAAAGTTCAAAGTTGAGTGCGAGACACCAGTCTTAAAAACCTAGTTTTCATAAAAGTCAATTTGATTTCTATGCTCCTCTCTTCATTCTACGTCAGATATATGAAAACTGATTTCCCTCTTGATACCGAGGCCAAAGGTCTGGCCAATTGGATTGCTTCAATTTAAAATTTCATTAACTATCTTCTTCGTCTTGCTAGAAAATTATGACGTTTGACTAATGACTGATCGTTTCACTAGATCACTAATCTCAACTCCAATCCTATTTTGTCCAGAGTCTAGTAGAAACGAGTCAATATCTATTTTTTTTACACAATACATACATACAAAAGAGTATTAGGAGTAATTTCGTAAGGACGGAGTTACACATGCAGGGTGGCCAGGTGATGTCCAGGAAGTTGGCACTGCCATCTTTGATTTTCTCAAAAATAATTTTGTGCTGAATTGTGCTCAATTTGTGCTTTATTGTGCTGCAAAATATTTTTTTGAAAAATCAAAACTAGAGCTACAATTGGATTTGGTTGAAGTTTCAGACGTCTATAGTCTGACGATTTTTTTTTCGATTTATTGTAATAAAAATATCAACAACAAAAATTTTCCAAAGTTTCCAGAACCTAAAATGTGTAGTTATTTAATATTAAATAATTTTAGGTTTTGGAAACTTTAGAAAATTTTTATTGTATAACAGAAATTCATCCGGCGTTGCCCGAGATTTTAAGAGATTTCATAGAATTTCAAGGGATTTCAAGAGACTTATAGTGATTTTAAGGAATTTCAAGGATTAAAAGGACTAAAGGATTCTAAAAAGAGTGGAAAATAGTTATCAAAAGGTTTTTTCAGATATTTTATAAATGAGAATTATAAAAGAATTGTAACAGATTTATAGTGATTTTAAGGAATTTCAAGGGCTGAAAAACACTGAAGTATTTACTTTAACTGTTTTTAACGAATTTGAAGGAATTTAAAGAGATTTCAAGACAGTCTAAGAGAATTTGAAAATTTTCGTAAAATTTTAAGGATTCTCAAGAGATTTAATGATTGTTAAAAGATTTCCCGGAATTATAAGGCATTTTAAAGAATTTTAAAGGATTTCAAGAGATTTTTAGGATTTTTAAATTAACTATTGTAGTAACTTTGGTTAAATCCCTTGAAATATTTTAAATTCTTAAATCTTTAAAAAAAATTATAAATTCTCTAGAATCTTTACTAAATTCTTAGAATCATTTGAAACATCTTGAAATCGTTTAAAATATTTCGAAATCCCTTGGAATTCATTAAAATTACTTGAAAGATCTTGAAATCACTTCAAATTCCTTTAACTTCCTTAAAAACATTTTAAATAGCTTGAAGTCTGTTGAATATCTTTTTAAATATTTCGAATTCCTTTGAAATTCATTAAAATTCCTTATAAACCCTTGAAATTTCTTGAAATCCCTTAAAAATCATTTAGAATGATTTTTGTCTGACAAATTTCTGTCTGAACATTTTTTTTAATAATTCTTTTGAACCGTTTTAAAAATCCACAAAAGTCACTAAAATGAAATAAAATCGCTCAGAATCCTTTAAAAATTTTTTAAATAGAGCACAAATTGAGCACAATTCAGCACAAAATTATTTTTGAGTAAATCAAAGATGGCGGTGCCAACTTCCTGGACATGGCCAGGTGTCAGAAAAGTCAGGGAAATATCAAGGGAAAAAAATTGTCAGGGAAATGCGAGTAGCTATCAGGGAAAATAGAAATTGATCTATTAATAAATTATAGTTTATTTAACAGATTTTACAATATTTCCAAAGATTTCGAGGGATTGTGAAGAATTTTCAGGCATTTTGAAGGATTACAAGAGATTTGTATAATATTTAAAAAATTTCGTTGAATTTTAAAAGATTTCTCTAAAAAATAAATTTTTAGGAAAGTTTAGGGAATTCAAAGATTTTTGAGGTATTATAAAGTTCCTGGAATATTTTTAAAAAATATTTTTTATTTTCAAAAGATTTTGAGAAATTTTAAAGGATTTCATGGAATGTGAAGAGATTTAAAATAATTTATAAGATTTTAAGGGATTTTATAGGATTTAAAATATTGTCGTAAAGTTTTAAGGAATTTAAAAATTTTTCTAGAAATTTCAAGAGATTTCAATAAGTTTCCAACAATTTTAAGAAATTTTAACGTATTTTAAGGGATTTTGAAGTTGCTCATTGAATTTTAAAGTATTTAACGAGATTGTATGATTTTAAAAAGATTTTGAGGAATTAAAAAAATTCAATGCAATTTTAAAATATTTTGAACGGTTTGAAAAGATTTTAATGGATTTCAAATGTTACCGTGGAATTTAAAGAATTTAAAATGATTTTGAGTCATTTTAAAAGAAGTAGTAAAACTTTATAGGATTTCATGAAATATTAAGAAATGTGAAGGAATTTCATGGAATTTTAAGAAATTTCGAAGGTTGTGAAATTTTAAAAGATTTTAGGAGGTTTCTATTGCTTTTAAAGATTGTTACGAATTTAAAGTGATTTTAAAGTTTCCATAGAACCTTATGAGATTTCAAAAGATTTACCTAAAGTAATGTTATGTGAAAATTTTGAAAAATTTCAATAACATTATTATCAGGGTGTCTAGCGGACCGAGAAACCGGGAAAAATCCGGCAATTTTATTTTATCGGGAAAAAATCGAGAAAAACTCGGGAATTTCATTTAGGACCGAGAATTTTTTGTATTTTATAGAAAAATATACTTTTTTTCTACTTTATCTTCTTTTTATTCTATTTCTACTTTATCAAATTAAAAAAAAAAATTTGACCGAGAAAAGACTGGAAAAGACCGGGAAAATTCCCTGGTCACTAGACACCCTGATTATTGAAAATTTATTCGCATTTTTACATAGTAATTTTCTAACAGGAAAATTTGTCTGAAAGTCAGAGAAAAATCAGGGAAATTGAGAAATTGAATCTTGTGACCACCCTGATATGTATATCATATCATTCAAGTATTACAAATAATTTGTAAAATTATTAAAATTTTTGCAATTTTTTGATTTTGATATTATTCAAATTGTGAGTATAAATTAATTCTTTTGCAATATATATAATAATATTGTATAATCGTTCCACCATTTTAATGCGTTTAATGATCAGGTGTCCTGCTATACTTCACATTCAATACTCAATACATATTGATACGTTGATAATAGGGCGCAACTATAAAGACTGACGAGGTAACTGGGAAAATTGTGATAGCGCGTATAATGCATGGTGGAGCGGCCGATAGATCAGGTTTGATTCACGTTGGAGATGAAGTCTGCGAAGTCAACGGAATCAGTGTTGAAGGCAAAACACCGAATTGTGTTCTGAAAATTCTAGTAAGTTAAAACAAATCAATTTTTACTTCCACGACTATTTTATTAGGTGTTTTACGTTGTGACGTAATAATACAAAAATGGCCATATAATGGTGCATAAAAAAATGTGATAAATGTATAATTAAACATTAAAACTGCAAAAAAATGTCAAAATGCCTTCACATCCACGGAAAATTCTTCTAAATAATCTTTTTTTGACATTGTTTTGCACTTTTAATGTTTAATTATACATTTATCACATTTGTTTATGCACCAGTGTATGGCGTCACAACGTGAAATACCTAATTCCGAAATGAATTTTTAACTTTGGCATTATTTTGCAGCAAAACTCGGAAGGTACCATTACTTTCAAAATCGTGCCAGCAGACAGTAAAGGAGGTATCAGAGAAAGCAAGGTATATAAATATATATTATATATGTATATGTTATACATATATAGAATATATACAATAGAGTGGTCCAAAAACTTTCATTTTACTCGCAATTATGATCCACGCGCTCTCTACGCGCGATTAATTCCTCGTTTTTGCACGCACCTTTTACTAGTAGAAAAAATAATTGAGAATTTTTAATTCTTGAAATATAATTTGGTGAAATTCCTTTAAATTACATAAATTCACCTGATATTTCTTAAAATTACTCAAAATCTCATTAAATCTGATTAAATCTCTTAGAATTCCTGAAAATCCACTGAAATTTCGTAAAATTCCTTGAATTTCTTAAAAGTCTTTAAAATTACTAAATATCCCATAAAATATCGTAAAATACATTAAAATTATTTAAAATCCCCTTAAATGTCATGAAATTTCTTAAAATTCCTGATAATCCAATTAAATCTCGTAAAATCCTTTGAAAGTCCTCATAATAAGTTAATATTACGTAAAGTATCTTACAAGTATTTAGAATTCCATGAATTCCCTTGAATCCCTTAAAAGTCTTTAAAATTACTTAGTATCCCATACAATATCTTAAAATGCCTTACATTCTTCAACATTTGGTGAAATTCCTTTAAATTTCGTAAAATCACTTGATATTCCTTGATATTCTTTGATGTTCCATAAATTTCCTTATAATTCCACAACCTATCGTTATAACCCTTAAAATTACTCAAAATCCTATGAAATCTTATATGAAATTCCTTTTAATTTCGCAAAATCAATTGATATTTCTTAAAATTACTTAAAATACTCAAAATCCCATAAAGTCTCATTATATCTCTTAAAATTACTCAAAATTCTTTAAAATTCTTGAAAATCCAATATATTCTCACCAAATTCTTTACTAGAAATAAATTTCCTTAAAAATACTTAAGATCTCATAAATTATCTTAAAGTTGCTTAAAATTACTTAAAATCCCCCAAAATATCAAATCCCGTTAAATTTATTAAAATCCCATTAAATCTTATGAAATTCCTTGAAATAATATATTAATATTTAACAATAGATGTATTCGTATATTTATAGATCAGTTACCATCAGAATTATGAGATTTTATGGGATTATAAAATAATTTTGAGCGATTTGACTATATATTTTGTGGAATTTTAAGTAATTTGAGTAAGTTTTAGGAGATTTTTAAGCATTTTACGAAATTTCATTAGATTTTAAGGTATTTTAAGTGATTTAATGAGATTTCATGGAATCTTGAATAATGTTAAGAAATTTAAAAGGATTTTACGAAATTTATTGAGATTTTAGAAATATTAAGTGATTTCACGGTATTTCGAGGAATTTTATGAAATTTTAAAAGATTTTACAAAATTGCATGAAATTTAAATGATTTTCAGATATTGAACGATATTTCATAGGATATTTTAAGTTATTTTAATGAGTTAAGGAATTTTAAGGCATTTACGAGATTTCATTGGATTTTCAGGAATTTCAAGGTATTTCATAAGATTTCATGGGATATTACGTAATTTTATGGGATTTGATGATATTTTGGAAAATTCTAAGTAATTTTAAGCGACTTTAAGATATTTTACGAGATATTAAGTGATTTTGAGGACATTTATTTCCAGAAATTTTAAAGACTTTGGTGAGATTATATTGGATTTTCACGAATTTTAAAGAATTTAACGAAATTCCATGGAATTTTGAGTATTTTAAAGAGATATAATGACACTTCATGGAATTTTAAGTAATTTTACGAAATATCAATTGATTTTGCGAAATTGAAAGGAATTTCATAAGATTTCATAGGATTTTAAGTAGTTTTTTGAGTTATAACGATAGCTTGTGGAATTTTAAGCAATTTTATGGAAATACAAAGAATATCAAAGATTTTATGGGATTTTGACATTTATGGACATTTATTTCCAGAAATTTTAAAGGATTTGATGAGATTATATTGAATTTTCAGGAATTTCAAGGGATTTCATAAGATTACATGGGATTTTAAGTAATTTTATGGGACTTGATGATATTTTGAGAGATTCTAAGTAATTTTCATCGACTTTAAAATATTTTGTGAGATATTAAATCATTTTAAGGATATTTATTTATTTATATATATATTTATTTATTTATTTATTTCATAGGATTTTGAGTAATTTCAAGGGTTATAACGATAGGTTGTGGAATTTTAAGGAATTTTATGGAAAAGGAAAGAATATCAAGGAATATCAAGTGATTGTATGAAATTGAAGGAATTTCACCATATTTTTAAGGATGTTGAAGGCATTTTAAAATATTGTATGGGGTTTTAAGTAATTTTAAAGATTTTCAAGGGATTCAAGGGATTTTACGGAATTTCATGGAATTTTAAATATTTGTAAGATATTTAACGGTATATTAACTTATTCAGAGGACTTTCAACGGATATTACGAGTCTTCATTAGATTGTCAGGAATTTTAAGAGATATTTCATGACAGTTCATGGGATTTTAAATTATTTTAAGGGATTTTACGATATTTTATATTTTAGTAATTTTAAGAACTTTTAAGGAACTCAACGGGTTTTAAGAAATTTCAGTGGATTTTCACAAATATTTCTTAGAGATTTAATCAGATTTTATGGGACTGAGTAATTTTAAGAAATATCAAGTGAATTTACGAAATTTAAAGGAACTTCACCAAATTTTGAAGGATAATAAAGGCATTTTAAGGAATTTTATGAAACTTATGGAGATTCCTGAAATTAGATAAAGAATTACAAGATTTTATATGTCAAGGATTAAAACTTTTCAATTATTTTTTCTACTAGCAAAA
Source organism: Synergus gifuensis (assembly GCA_904066015.1). NCBI lineage: Eukaryota > Metazoa > Arthropoda > Insecta > Hymenoptera > Cynipidae > Synergus > Synergus gifuensis. The sequence goes on along the minus strand of CAJFCO010017321.1, from coordinate 21,934 downwards.
GGTGTGCAATGTAAAGATAAAGATTGAATTAGATAGACTTGGTAGTATACTTCAGGTGAGATAAAAAAGGATTGGAATGATTATACGAGGATAAAGATAATTAAGTTAAGAATTGACATGTATAGAAAGGTAGAGATTGAAATATATAGACTTGGTAGTATATTTCAAGAGATATAGAAAAGGATTGAAATGTTTAAAAAAGGATAGATATGAATAGAAATGAATAGAATAGAGATTGAAAAGGATAAGCGTGGTATTAGATTTAAATAAATAGGTAAGGATTCAAGTAATTAGAAAAATAATATAAATGAATAGGAAAGTAGTGGTTGAAAAAGAGAGACGCGGCAGTATATTGTAAAAGGGATAGAAAAGGATTGATGTGGATAGGCGGAGAATAAAAAAAATTAGCGTGGATAGGTAGGTAGGAAGTTATTGGTGAAGATTGTTGAAGGATACAAAAAGATAGAGATATTGAGATTCAAAAGGAAAGAGATTATTGTGGATTAAAAAGGGATAGGAATAGATTGACATGGATAGAGAAGGATATATTTGGATACATTTTTCTTTTTTCTTTCAATTCTAAAAATTGAAAAAGATTCAAATAGATATAGATTTTCTATCTTTTTGTTTCCAACAGGGTGGGAGGAATCGTTCCTTTCTAGCATAAAAAATCTGCCCGCTTTGCGGGCACATTCTCATCGCGCGCGGCTCGCTTCGCTCGCAAAAATGAGCGCGCCTACGGCGCGCGGAGGGTCGAATATAGTTCGATCGTCGCGCTTCGCGCGCTTGTGCCCTTAGTGAAGCTTGCGCTTTACAGGACGCTTAAAGATATATGTTTTTTTTTAAATTTAATTAAATTACATAATTTATATTTTTATATTTTAATTTATTTTTATATATTTGTAATTTATATTTTTAAAAATTTAATTAAATTAAATTAAATTACAGCTTTGAATGCAAAATTTAACTCATTTACTTCAGGTTCTATCGACCTTAAGGAGCACATTCTCATCAGGGCACTCGCGCTTCGCGCTCGATATTTGATTTAAAGCTCGCGCTCCGCGCTCGGCTCTGTTTAACAATATTTTTCACGATTAAAACGAAAACTACTCATCCTATTGAAAAATGGCCAAAGGAGAACTTGTAGATCTTTTTAAGGCGAATAATTATGTTTCTTATCATTTTCTCTACATCTCGCGTTTTTTGGCTCAAAATTTGAATTTTCGATTTTTTAAGGAAATTCAAAAAGTTGTTATGCGGATCCTATAGGGCGTTCAAAAAGAAACATTTTTCATCTTTAGACTTTTTTTCATATCGTGCGTTGTTTGGCTTCTAATTTATGTTTTCTTTCATTTTTTTGGATTTTCAAAATGTTATAAGTCTTTCAATTTTTTTTTTATCCAAAAAAGTCATTAAGAAAAATTGTTCAACTTTTTGAGTACTACGAACATACGTCATTAGAATTTTTAGATTAAAAAAAAAAGTGGTTTCAAAATTTTTCAAAATGCTCCCAGTTTTTGAATTTTTATCCAAAATGGCTGGCCAACGAACTTGACCTTCATTTTAGGACACTAAAAGAGTATACCAAGGGACAATCCAATCGGTCAATTCTTTCGAAAGTTATCGTGCTCACAAACTAAAAATCTACAGACACACACACAGACAGACAGACAGACAGACACATTCGTAAAAACACGTTTTTCGGGTTCAGGGGGTCCCAAAACGTGGACATTTGACAAAAATTGGGGGGGTCAAATTTTACACAAATCTAATACCTTCTCTGATGAGAATGTAAAAATTTAATGTATCTAGCGCTGTCGAACGCGGTACCTCACACCGGCACGGGGTTCACTTTGCACGGCCGATTTTCTTCTCTTATATCGTTTTTCTCGTAAAATATAAATGATTATTATATATTTTTAAATAAATAATCTTATTTCTTAGACAAGATAACTTTATTAAAAATTCAAGAAATAAATAAATAATAAGAAGTAAAAGAAAAACATCAGTATTGAAAATGTAATTATTACTTTATTAAGATTTCGGTAGGTTGGCTTAGTTATACAGTATTTACATTCTTCAAATTTTAACATTTCTTATTTACAAATTTTTACAATATTTTTCTTTGCATACATGGAAAATTGCTTTGCTTCCAATTCTTGAAGAGAAACTGGAATCATACAATGATATTTTAAAGTCCCCTTTATTGTTATAGCCACGAAGTAATAGTAAGGAGTAGTATCTCCCTATGTATTTGGCCGGTAGAGGTGGGAAAATTTCACCTCCAAGAATTGTGACAGGTACGGCGAATTAAGAACGTTTGCAGTATTTTTGTCATGCGCGTTGCGTTGTTTTCGTGTCACGTGATATTCCCCCTCTATATTAGGATTTTAAAGAATTTTGAGGTTATGTCTTTGAGGTTATTTTGAGGTTATGTCTTAACTGGATTTTAAATGTTTTAAAATGTATGACTACATTTAATTATTCCAAAAATATACTTACTGGCATGTAATAGCTCTCCTTTTATATTTAATTTATATACTTTTTACATATCTAACATTGGATTGCACTGGAATGACAAGAAACGTGTAAGACACAAAACAACACCTTCATGCAAAACAAAAACGCGCGGGTCCAAATTCAAACTAGTCGTCTGCTAGTCTAAACCAACAACGCGCATGACAAAAATACTGCAAACGTTCTTAATTCGCCGTATCTGTCACAATTCTTGGAGGTGGAATTGTCCCACCCCCATTTACAGAGATACTACTCCTTACTATTACTTCGTGGTTATAGCTTTTTGAAAGCGTGCTGACAACCGCTTTTCTTCTTCTTCGTACTCAGCGTTTGTCGAATAACGACATGTTATGTTTGGTAGAGCTTCTGTCGCCCAGGTAAATAATTCTCTAGGTGTACGAATAGGATTATTTACTCTTTTCAGACTAGCTCTAGCAGCAAGTCTTTTTAGAGTGCCACCAATTCCATCACATGGTCCTTTTCCATGCGAAGTAGGAAACAAGTGCCACTCAGCTGCTATTTTAAAATCTTGTTCGTGATGAGTAAGATTAATAAAATTTTTTTTGTTCTTATATTGCCCACTGGCACTATCGGAAAAATATATTATTTTGTTAATCCCTTGTAACTCTGATTTTATGTAGTCTACTAACTGTCTTTGGAAGAGATGAACAGCAATAGTGTCGTGGCATAAACATTCGGACATAGACACAAAACTTTTGAGTTTCAATTCATTGTCATTATCTTTGTAATATATTGAAAATGGATGTATTTTCACTTGATCATTATTCCAGTGAATACCTTGAACGGAATTTTGAATTATGAAAGCATAATTTTCAGAAAAATCACAAATGACAATACATTCATTTTTCATTATTTTACTTTTCTTTTCATTTAAAAATTCTCTTTGTTTATTTGCTAAAAATGAATGTAGTAATAATTTATTTAAACCGTTACTTAAAGTTTGCAAGAATTCATCGACAGTAGATTGTTACGAGAAATGGTTATTTTTGATTAATGTTACGAGAAGATGGTTTATTTTGATATAACGAGAATGAGTATTATTAATGTTATAAATAATTTTAGTTTGAGATAAATAATCTAAAGATTATAAGGATTATTATTATAAGGATTGAATCTTTTCTCGTATAATGACGACTTAAGCCCTCTCATAGGCTAACAAACTCGTCACGTGGTGGTCGAGGGAACGTTTTCGAGGGAGGTAGAAAACTACGCGAAGAATTAATAAAAACATAAGAAACATTTATTTCAGAAATATCTAACATCAATTAATAATGAGACTTATCGTTGTCCGTATGCGGAAAGACTCTATATAAATCAAAAACTCATTTGTTTATTTAAGACTCGATATAAACTAATTTTATTCCTCGCATAACGAATCAACGAAAGTTAAAGTGTAAAATATAATTTACATATCCTTCAATTTAAATAATCTATCTCTCATCCATTAATCTTTTAAAGTGAAAATCGGTAACACAGGTAAGAATGAAAATAAACAAGTAAATCGGTAAATCGCATAAATCACATAAATCGCATAAGTCGCATAAATCGTATAAATCGCATAAATCGGTAAATCGTATAAATCGCATAAATCGGTAAATCGTATAAATCGAATTGCTCGGACTCGAACGCGGTACATAAGTTTAAATAATTATTTACATTATTCTCTCGCAGCCCTAACTGAGTTTAGCAAATAATCTTTATTCGTTAATAATTTATACTCAGGAATTTACAAATATATTTTCCCCTTTTTTGCGAGGGATACGCAGAAAAACGCAAATTCAAAATTATTCTCATCTTCGCGAAATTACAAACAACGTCCGTTAACATAACCCTTTTTAGTTCGCGACCTAACCCCGCAATAATTAGCGCGAAATCAAATCTCCCTCACGAAATCCGCCACCTTGTCTCCGCAGCTTGGAACTGCGTACACGGAGATTTGGTGTGGGAAGAACAAATAATAAATACAATAACAAGTAAATTATGGTGAGAATTTACTGGAAACCAGCAGCTTGGAACTGCGTACACTGGCTTCCAAAAACTACCCCTCCACCAAGGTAAGTTAATTTACAAAAGGAAAAGAAGAAGAAAAAAATAAATAAATTTAAACTTGAGAGAACCCCAGCTTGGAGCAGCGTACAGGGCCTCTTGGCATACTACCGTGATTCGTCGCTGGACGCTGAACTGACTGCCTGACTGTGGGCGATCGGTCGCCTTTTAGCTTGGCTGGCGAGCAAGTCGCTAGCGAGATTGCTTGTAATGCGTACCTAACGTCATTTCGGCTGAATTATATTTGGATCGATATTCGGTCCTTCAGTCTCCCTGCCGTGTGCCGATAATTGCGTAGGTTTGGATGCCTACGCCTAGGCGTTCACATTGCTCTGTAGTATGTCGGTAATTGTAAGATGGGTTGCCTATGTGCAGGCAAGTTATTGTAACGGCATGCCATACCGTTACAAGATATTAGGGTTTGTAATGTAGTTCTTTCGGTTGTAATCCACTGTTTGTACTTAATATTTTCAATTAATTTTTCTTCAAAATTCTGTTCTAATTGATCAATAACATTCTTTACGCCCGGACATTGATCACACAATCCTAAAAAACAGTTAGTAGACTTTACATCACATACCATACGATCTAAACAGTCGCGATAATTTGTTATAGGTTGCGTCGAATCATCAGTAATTGATTTTAAATTAGCTCTGTCAATTAATAATTTAACATTTTCATGTATTGCGCAGACACAAACTGAGTGAGTACCACTAGATCCTGATAACACACAGTGTTTAGGTCGTAGACTAGCAAATTTTGAGAAACTGCATTTCATTTCTGGGTGATTAATTTTAAAAATGTTATGCAATTCTTTCAAATTATTTAAAAGAAGACGTTTCTGCATTTGAATTCTGTTTCCATCCACTTTAACAGAGACGTAATCTTTTTGGCCTGGCATTATTTGAGTATAATCATCAGATTGATAAAAGGTAATTAAAGTATTAACGACATCTGCTGTTAAAGATGGATGGGTTTTAGGATTTGGATCACTTAATATCCCTTTCTCTCGAGCAATTTTTTTGCAACACTTATCATGTGATGAGTAGCGGAAGGGAAATAAAGTGATATTTTTTTATAAGACCAATGTCTTAAAATCGTTAGAATTTTTATTTTATGCGTGTGGTCTTGCGAGGTATTAAAACTTTCTTGCAAAGTTCTTAAAATTGAGACATCATCATCATCATCATCATTGTCAATATCATCTGGATCATCGTTAGTAACGTTAAAAACTTTTTTCTTAAGCACTTGCGTAATTCTTTTAACCTTTTCGTCAGAATACCTTTTCTGCGTCAACTTCTTCTTCTTCTTAATCGGTGAAGCTCCTAAGATACTTAATCCTTTGTTTAAATTTTCAATACGATCATCTAATATCGCTCTGCTCGTTTCACCCGACTGTCCAGAAGTTTCTCCACTGGCAACCTCGCTGACAACTTTATCATCTGCAGAAGACTCTTCAGTGCATGAATCCCCTGTGGTTTCCGTCTGCAAAAAATACAATACCTTCTTTAATATTACATAGTTACACGCCAGATAAAAAAATTCACATATTATATATTATACTATACCAATTCAACTTGATCATTTGTGATCTCGTCCTTTTTTTCTTCAATTCTGCTCTTAATAAGTTTGCGACAGGAAATACAAATTTTCTGTTGCAACGATTCCTTCGTTACAGACAAATTTAGTGCTTTTAGCTGTATTTCATTCACTTTTCGCAATTGTGATGTCCCTTTTTTCCGATGACTAAGTTTTTTAAAGGGGTTGAAACATCTGTCTCCACGAATTTTCATTCCTTGTAATTTTTTCGGTGCTACTTTAGGCATCTTTATATAATTCTCGTCGAGGTCTTGACGTCAGGATCTTCCTCCAGTTCAAACACAGATCCAACACAGATTCAACCAGTGATTCGAGAACTTGTCCTTTAGCACACACACTATATTATACTAACTTGTAGCACTTGGTAAATTTCGAATTTTGAAAGAGCGAACTTTTTAAATCCAAAGACAAGTCAAATCTGACCTGTCCAACTCTGAGTTAGACGTTGCTGCTCCTTCGCATCGCAAGACCTGTTCGAGTGGGGAATGATGAACCACCCCCGCTTGACCAATAGTAGTTCTTAAAATTTTTCTATGTCACGCCCTTTTGTTTGCAGGAGAGGGAGTATCGAGAAGAAAGAGTTTTTCAGGATTTTCGAAACCTTTGTAATACCCATCTTCGTTGTTAATACCAACGGTAATTATAAACGTCTTAAGGCCCTTGAGATAAATGACCTGAACCAACCCAGCATTAGCCACGGTCACCGTCATTTAAGATGTTGTATATAATTTTGGGAAAGCTACCTCAAATATAAAATGAAAACTCAAAAGCAAAGTAGAGACCCTTTTCTATTTGTAGGACTTCTAAATCATTTTCATTAGCTGAGAACGTTTGAGTTTGGAAGTTTACAAAGTTTAAGGATTTCTTGTCTGGAAACTCTCGGGTTTACAATTTCGCATAGATAATGCCTTGAAAATGACCATTTCCATTTCCTTTACTTAAAATGTGGGAAGAACGATTTTCTTTTATCATAAATCTTATATAAAGACCCTAATAAAGTAATCTACATTTTCAATACTGATGTTTTTCTTTTACTTCTTATTATTTATTTATTTCTTGAATTTTTAATAAATTTCTCTTGTCTAAGAAATAAGATTATTTATTTAAAAATATATAATAATCATTTATATTTTAAGAGAAAAACGATATGAGAAGAAAATCGGCCGTGTAAAGTGAACCGCGCGCCGGTGTGAGGTCCCGTGCTCGACAGCGCTAGATACATTAAATTTTTTCCAATAGTAATAGTACTTTGACCATTTAAAAAAAAATCGTTTTCGATCGGAAATTTGACGTAGAATACAATAAAAATACTAAGAACGTAATTCGAGTGGGCTAAACTAGTTAAAAATCGATTAAAAAATTTTAATTGTTTATAACAATTTTAATTTGTTAATAATATTTTTCTAATAATTTTTTTATTAAAGCTCCTTCTTTTACCTTTCAAATGAAAAAAAAATAAGGTTTCTAGCTTAAATATAACAGGAGTTATGCCTTTTTAAGAAAATGGTCTTTACTCAAATTGTCAATTTTTCAACCCCTCCTATTTCCCAAAAAATTGCGAAATAAAAAAAATCCTCGAATACGTATCTTCTCTTTTTCGATAATGAACCCGTAAAAAAAGTATTAGCTCAATCAAAAATGTGTCGGTCAATTTTCGTCCAAATCTATACGATTTGTAAAAGAATGTCCCTTTTTTCTTCCTCATAGAGGAAGCTTTGTGGTGGTGACAAAATCCAGTTTCCTAGAAAAGGTTTTTTTCAACATGAATTTTTCGAATATAACTTCTCAAATAATAAAAATTTAATGTTGATGTAAAGAATAATTAATGCTTCCTCTATGAGGAAGCAAATCATATTTGCTTACAGGAAGCAAAGTGCTCATTGAATGAGCACAAAAGTTGATACAACTTCACAGCTAGTTTGTAATTTAATAGGTGCGTGTCAGAGCCCATTTTTCGTATAAAGCATCCGATGACCCTCACACTCCATGCAAAGAAGCGGGCCTTGATTTTTCAAAAGGAGATGTCCTCCACATCGTGAGTCAGGATGACATCTATTGGTTCGTTGAAGTTAATTCTACTGTTAAGGGTGTTGGAGCCAAGTTCCAATCTAAAAACTCGATCTCTTCATTTTATTTAACAAATATTTAAATTGGAATTTTTCCCTCTGTAGAATTAATCAATTTTTAACTAGAATTATGTGCACAGAGCGAGAAAATAATTTAAATATTTTTTAAGTAAAATGAAAATATTGAATTTTGAAGTTAGATTTTGAATTCTTCGTTTTATGCAAAAAGTATCGAAATTAAATATTTTTTCATTCTGTATAAAGTCTTATATTTGAAAAAAGATTTGCGTTATAGAGCGAAAAATTATTTATCTATAATTTTCGTTGAGTAAAATGGAGAATGGAATTTTGAGCTTAACACTTGGGTCCAACGCCCTTAAAAGCAATCTAGTTTGAATTATAGCAAAACTAAAAATTACATTAAAACTATAAACAGGTGGCAAGCTAGAAGAGAAGGAGATCGCAATATGCGAGCAGGATTGATTCCCAGTAGAGCCCTCCAGGAACGCAGGATTATTGTCGAGAGACAGCAAAAAGAAAAAACCGATGAGGATACGATAAGTAAGCCACTTTACTTTAAATACACTAACAAATGTTAGATAAATGTTTTTAACTTCGGCACAAGCATGTAGTTGATGTTTTTCAACAATTTAAAGGTATTTATAATAACAGGGTGACCAGCATGATTAAACTGATTGTGAGAGGAGGGGATACCACAAAATGACTCGATATTTTTCGAGGGGTTAACAACTCGTGAAATCAGATATACACTTGCACTGAAATCTTAATGAATTCTCCTAAAATATCTGAAATCTCTTAAAGTATCTGAAATTACTTGAAGTCATTTGAAGTCAGTTAAATTCTCCTAAATTTACTTAAGGCAACTTGAGGCCATGTAAGACTAACCCGATCTCTACCTTACCGATTGAAAATTTCTACAATTGAAGCTAAATTGAAGGTATGTTCATCTGATCCAGAGGGAAAAAATTCGAAATTTAATATTTGTTGAGTAAAATGAAGAAATAGAGTTTTTATATTAGGATTTGGCTCCAACACCCTTAAGTCATTATTAAGTTCTCTGCAGAATTTTAAAAGACTTAACACAATTTTAAGTGATTTTACATATTTTTAAGGGATTATGAAAAGGTTTAGTGATTTTAACGAATTTTAAGTAACTATAAAAATTTTAGGTCATTTCAAAGAATTTTAAGGAATTTTAAACGATTTTAAGAGACTTAAAAAATTGTAAGTAATTCTATAAAGAATTATAAGGAATTTCAATAAATTTCAAGGGTTTTTAACGTTTTTTATAGAATTTTAAAAGACTCGAAATATTTTTAAGTGATTTTAAATAATTAATGAATTTTTAGGAAATTTAAAAGAATTCTAAATTATTTTGAATAATTTTACAGATTTTGAAGGGATTTTAAATAATTTTAAATGATTGCAAATAATTTAAAGACTTGAAGTGTTTACAGATATTTGAAAAAAGAATTCAATGAATTCAAGTGACTTTTTAAGGGCGTTCATGAACCCAAGTGTTATAAGCTCAAAATTTCATTCTCCATTTTACTCAACCAAAATTATAAATATTTTTTCGCTCTGTAGCGCTGATCTTTTTTCAATTATATGAGTGCAAACAGAGCAAAAAAAATTTAGTTTTTATACTTTTTGCATAAAATAAAGAATTCAAAATCTAATTTCAAAATTGAATATTTTCAATCTACTTAAAAAATATTTGATTTATATATTTTCTCGCTCTGTACGCATAATTCTACTTAAAAATTGATTAATTCTACAGAGGGAAAAAATTCCAAATTTAATATTTGTTGAGTAAAATGAAGAAATCGAATTTTTAGATTATAGAACTTGGCTCCAAAACCCTTAAAATTTCTTGAAATCATTGAATTCTACTAAAATCTTCTGGAGACATTGAAATACATATCTTGAAGTCAGCTTCCTTTTTAAGTTTGATATTGGAGAGCTTCGCAACACTTAAGACTCCTCTCTCTTAAATTTATCTGAAAACTTTTATTCTTCGTTTCACCTTAGAAATCACCGGCAATAATGAGTTGATAGATGTTTATTTAATATGATCATTTTTGACTGAGGGACTTGGTAATGCTTTTTAACACCGATTCCGGATTTTGGACCAACTGACCACCGATTGATAAAGCTTGCAATAATTAGAGTTGAAAAGCTGGATCAATTTCTGTTTTGAGCTAACGTTTATATAATCTGACCTAACCATCGGTTAGGCTTGTGTTCTGTTCCAGTGCCTTTGCCTGCCTTGTGTCCCCGTCCCAGTAACTCTTTGCACGACTCGCCTACAAAGTGCAACTTGCAAGGAATTAAAACTAAAAAAATCATGTATGACGCTACAGAAAATGACGACTTTGACCGTGAAGAGATACCGACCTATGAAGAGGTCGCCAAGCTCTACCCGAGGCCTGGTTTCTACCGACCTGTAGTTCTCATCGGACCACCCGGTGTTGGCAGAAACGAACTCAAGAGAAGAGTCATGGCAAGCGATCCTGAAAAGTATAAAACACCTGTGCCATGTAAGTGTTAATTAATTATTTTAATAATCAGCAATTATCATCCGCGCGCTCTGCGCGCGATTAGTTTCTCGTTTTTGCTCACCTTTTGCTAATAGAAAAAATAATTTAGAATTTTTAATTCTTGAAATATAAAATTTTGTAATTCTTCATCTAATTTTGTAATTCTTCTCATAAAATTCCTTAAAATGCCTTTTTTATCTTTCAAAATTTCGTGAAATTCCTTTAATTTTCGTAAATTGACTCGATATTCCTTAAAATTACTCAAAGACCCATGAAATCTGATTAAATCTCTTAAAATTTCTGAAAATCCACTGAAATTTCGAAAAATCCTTTGAATTCCTTAAAAATCCTTAAAATTTCTAAATGTCCCATAAAATATCGTAAAATCCCTCGTAAGTCCTCAAAATAAGTTAATATCCCGTAAAATATCTTACAAGTATTTAAAATTCCATATAATCCCGTATAAAATCCCTTGAATTCCTTAAAAGTCTTTAAACTTACTTAATACTCCATACAATATCTTAAAATGCCTTTAATATCCTTCAAAATCTGGTGAAATTCTTTTAAATTTCGTAAAATCATTTAATACTCCTTGATATTCCTTGATGTTCCATAAAATTCCTTAAAATTCCACAACCTATCTTTATAACCCTTAAGATGACTAAAAATCCTTTGAAATCTTATGAAATTCCTTTAAATTTCGCAAAATCAATTGATATTTCTTAGAATTACACAAAATTCCGTGAAATTTTGTTAAATTCTATAAAATTATTGAAATTTCAATATAATCTCATCAAATCCTTAAAAATTTCTGAAAATAAACGTCCGTAAAATGACTTAATATCTCATAAAATATCTGAAAGTCGCTTAAAATTACTAAGAATCTCCCAAAATACCATTAAATCCCATAAAATTACTTAAAATCACAAGAAGTCTTATGAAGTCCCTTAAAATTCCTGAAAATCCAATGAAATCTCGTAGAACCCTTTTAAATTTCTTAACATTATTCAAGATTCTATGAAATATAATTAAATCTCTTAAAATACTTTAAAATCCAATGAAATATCATAAAATACTTATAAATCTCTTAAAAGTCTCTCAAATTACTTAAAATTCCATAAAATATATAGTCAAATCCCTTAAAACTACTTTATAATCCCATAAAATTTCATAATTCTGGTAGTAACTGATCTGTAAATATACGAATACATATACATTAAATATTAATATATTAAGAACTTATATACAAAAACGCATGAAAAGTTTACTATAAGTAATCTGTTTAATTTTTCAAATAATATTCACTAACCTGAGATATATATTTTGAGATATTTTTTTGCTTCATTAATAATTTATTTTTCACATCAAAATAATTATTTTTATTACTTTAAATTATTTTCTATCTTTATATAACCTTTTTATTAGTAATCGTTTTGACAACGATAATAATCTGAAGATAGTTTTCAAATTCGAAACATTCACACAAATTTTGCGCAATTTCCAAAGGAACCAATCAGGTTTTCGACAACAATGTGTTCGATATATTGGTAACATCTCTTTTTTAAGATAGGAGAACTAGGAGAATCTTTCTAATCATTTCAACGCTATTGGGCCTCTTTTTGCAATGTGGAAATCTTTTAAAATCTAAAATCATGACACTTCTCCTTTTTAAGTGAGAAATAAAAAGATATTCAAATTTTTTTGGAAGAGATAGTAGAGTGAAAGGTATAAAAAGATGGAGAAAGTAAATAGTAGAGATGCAATTTTTTTGGAAATAAATAAACTAAAAGATGGAGAGAAATAGGAAAAGATAGAGCCTAGAGAAAACGACGAATTCACAAAGAAAGAAAAGGATAGCGTCTAATGGGTGTAAATTGTGTATTTAAGAGAGATAGAAAATATCTATCCTTTTAACTATTGTTGCTAGCTCTTACGCTACCTGGATTTTGCTTTCAACTGTTCATTAAGAATATTTTCGAATTTTTTAGATACTTCTCGGCCGCCAAGACCAGGAGAATGTAATGGAAAAGAATACCACTTCACCAGCAGAGAAAAGATGGAAGAAGATATCGAAGCTGGGAAATTTATCGAATACGGGGAATATAAAGGCAATTTATATGGTACCAATGCAGAAAGCGTTAGTTCATTGGTCGACGCTGGATATGTTTGTATACTGAATCCCCATTACCAAGCGCTCAAAATGTTGAGGAAGCCCAAATTAAAGCCTTATGTAATTTACATCAAACCGCCCAGATTCGAAATTTTAAAGGAAACCAGGAATGAAGCTAGAGCGAGGTCTACTTTTGATGAAGCCAATTCTCGGGGTTTCACGGTATGCTCAAAAAATTGACGAATAGATCGAGGGGTCGATCACTTTGAGCTTTTTCTATCAAGAATACGTTCCCAAAAGAATATACGGGAATATAGAGAATATATCGGAATATTTGTGAATGCAAGGAATATAAATAATAAGGGAATATTCTTAAATATTCCCACCATAAGTATTTTCTCGCGTATTTATTTTTTAAAATTACAAAATAATTACTAAAAGATATTGCCAATGATAATATAAGAGGTGGCCATATATTTTGAATATTTAAGAGGTTTCTAGAAGTTTAAAGGGATTGCAAGAGATTTTTATAATATTTAAAAGATTTCATGGAATTTTAAAGGAATTCATGAAATTTTAACAGATTTTTAAGAAAGTTTATGGAATTCAAAGAATTTTAAGGAATGTTAAAAAGCTTGCAAGAATTTTAAGAAACTTTAATGTTTTAAAGTAATTTTAAGGGATTTTAATGTTCCTTATTGAATTTTAAAGAATTTTATGAGATTTTTATGATTTTTAAAAGATTTTGTGAAATTTTACAAAATTTTAAGAGATTTTTTTACATATTTTAGAGGATTTAAAAGTTTTTCATTGAATTATAAAGGATTTAAAGAAACTTGGAAGAGTTTTAAGGAATTTCAAGGGATTATAAATGTTCTCCTGGAATTTTAAAGGATTTTAAAAGGCTTGTAAGAATTTTAAGAAATTAAAATTTTTTTAAAGTGATTTTAAGGGATTTGTTTGAAATTTTAAAGAATTTCACAAGATTTTATGATTTATAAATGATTTTGTAGAATTTTATGGAATTTAAAAAATTTTCAATAATTTTAAGAAGCTTGTAAAAATTTAAAGAAATTTTGACATTTTAAAAATAATTTTAAGGAATTTTAATATTCCTCGCGGAAGTAAAAGGGTGTTGGAGCCAAAATCTATTCTAAAAATTCGATTTCTTTATTTTACTCAACAAATATTAAAATTTGAATTTTTTCCCTTGTAGAATTTATCAATTTTTAACTAAAAATAATGCGCACAGAGCGAGAAAATATATAATTCAAATATTTTTTAAGTAGAATGAAAATATTGAATTTCAAAGTTAGATTTTGAATTCTTCATTTTATGCAAGAAGTATCGAAATTAAATATTTTTTCGCTCTGTACGTAATCTTATATTTGAGAAATGATTAACACTACAGAGCGAAAAAATATTTATCTATAATTTTCGTTGAGTAAAATGGAAAATAAAATTTTGAGCATTAACACTTGGGTCCAACGCCCTTAAAAAAATTTCCAAAATTTTTTTTTGATTTGTAAAGGGTTTTGTGAGGTTTTTGTTTTCAAGAATTTTTATTTAAAGGTTTTAATGTATTTCAGGGAATTCCTTATTGAATTTTAAAGGATTTAAAGAGATTTTCATGATTTATAAAAAATTTGGTAAAATTGTAAATTGAAATTGATTTCATGGAATTTTAATAGATTTTAAAGAATTTATGACATTTTATAGGATTTTAAATATTTTAAGAAATTAAAAAATGTTTCTAGGAATTTCAAAAGATTTTAGCGAATTTTAAAGGTTTTCAATAAGTTTTCAATAATTTTAAGAAATTTTGACTCATTTTAAGAGATTTTTAGGAACTTTTGAAGATTTTGAAATTTTTTGAAGAATTTAAAGGATTTGAATTGATTTTGAGGAATTTTAAAACGATTAGTGAAAATTTAAGGGTTTTCATGAAATATTAACAAATTTTCAATGAATTTTAAGAGATTTCCAAGGTTGTTGTAAATTTGAGAGATTTTATGAATTTTAAGTATTGTGAGGTGATTTTAAATTTCAAAAGATTTAAAGTAATATTATACGAAATTTTTGAAAAATTTTAATAGTATTTTTACTGAAAATTTGTTCGCATTTTTAATACTTTTCTGTCAGAAAAATTTGTCTGAAAGTAGGGAAAAAGTCAGGGAAATGAAAAAATTGAATTTTGTGGCCACCCTGAGAGCAGATATTTTTAAAAAAGGATATGAAATGAGTTTAAAACGAACTCAAAAAATTTCAATA
The DNA here is from genome assembly GCA_904066015.1 of Synergus gifuensis. Classification (NCBI taxonomy): domain Eukaryota; kingdom Metazoa; phylum Arthropoda; class Insecta; order Hymenoptera; family Cynipidae; genus Synergus; species Synergus gifuensis. The sequence goes on along the minus strand of CAJFCO010017321.1, from coordinate 6,743 downwards.
TAGATTTAAACTAAATTCAAAAATATTTCAAGATATTTTAAG